>JACXSL010000027.1:0-169840 GCA_019514585.1 Dendrobium officinale
CTTTCGACAGCCTGAAGCTTAAGGTTCGAATGGGTGTAAAAGGTCGGATCAAACACGCCCAAATATGGCCGGATCGCTGGCAGCTCCATCTACTCAACAAGCCATAAGAAAGGCCGTAGTAGCGGAACCCCCACTTCGTCAACCCGTCAGTAGGGATTGTAGGAAGAACGAAGGCAAATTTGACTCGATAAGTTCAAGTGATCGTAGTCTACAAAATTCTCCTAAATGACTGGAGAATTAAAGTTTCACTAGAAGGATGAGTCTCGAACAACTACTGAAGGTTCGTAGGCTCCAAAATCTGCAACCACGAAGGATGACTCCAAATCTACCAACTTCAGCAAAATCAGTATTGGGTTGCGCAATTCCCATAGCTCAAGTCTGAAGCCTGAATGGGTGTAAGAGGTCGGATCCAACAAGCCCAAATATGGCCGGATCGCTGGCAACTCCGTCTACTCAACAAGCCATAAGAAAGGCCGTAGTAGAGGAACCCCCATCTCAGCAACCAGAGGACGAGGAGCTATCAAATTCTAGCTCTCCCGATCTGATGAACTCAAGTGATTCAGATTAAAGTCTTCTCAAGTGGTTAAGGATCAAGATACTACCTACATTCGGTACTATCAATTTAATCCAGAACCTGCAAATCCTTCAACAAATCCGTAAAGCACAAAGCAAGGATCGAAGGAATTTTTCTTCAACAAGTCCGTCAAAACACAAAGCAAAGGATCGAAGAAAATTATCCCAGAGTTCATAAAAAGCCTTGGGCTGAACTAAGAGGATTCTGTCATCAACAAGTCCGCTATGCACAAAGCTCTGGACCGATGACTTTTCGCCATCGACCTGATACAAACCTAAGGGTTTAGGTCATCGGCATCTACTCCTTCAACAAGCCCGCCAAAGCTAGAAGCATAGGGCTGAAGGTACAAAAATCATCTGACAGGTCAACAAAGACAAATCAGGTAATTCTCCATCAATGTCCGTAGCACAAAGCACAGGACAAAGGAAATCAGTGTCTCAATCATCTGTGGATACATCTAAAAGAGTCAAAGAGAAAAGGAGATTAGTGTGACATCCAAATGAATTTTGGAGATCCACTAAAAGAAAATCTTAGTGTGACATCCAAACAAATTTTGGAGATCCACTGAAAGAAGACCTTTGTGTGACATCTAGAACAAATATCTAGAGATCCACAAGGTCAATCAGCTTACAACAAACGTGATTCGCTCTAGACGCGTACCACATTTGTTGGGGGGCATTTGTTAACCTCTGTATAAACCAAACAAAAGAGAGGAGAAAACAAAACGAAAATCCCGCATACATACCTTGTGCCCGACGGATCCGCGAATTCTGCCACGATTCCCTACCGAAATCCTCTGCCAAATCCCATAAAATCTGCTCAAATCTTTAATACCTCGTATGCATCGAAGTTGTCCCGTAAAATCCGCTGCACTCGTATCATCTCCCCGAAATCCCGCTGAATCCTGTAAGCTCGGCGCCGTTGCGTCGCTTCTCCGCGAATTTCGCTCAAACCCCGCTCGAGGTCGCTCTGTTAGCGTCGTTAAATACCCGCTGCTCTCCGACTTCGCTACACACGACTCTCACCCATTCGCAAATCCACGACGCTCCCTCCGATCATCATGCCGACCTCATTTCCCCAACCCGTCGCCCCCTCTGCCTGTCCGACTCCAACCCAAGAGAGAGAGAGAGAGAGATCTTCTCCATACCTCTTCCGACCGAACCCGTCGAGCTCCCCCGTCTCTGTCTATCTCCTCCCTATAGCCGTCCGACTCCATTCAACCGAGCTCTAACAGAGCTTGTCTCTTCCCGTCGGATCCGGCTCCGATCCCTTCCCCGAACTCCAAGCCGACCTACCTCCCCCTCCGGCGTCGTTCCTCTCTGTGGGATCGGAAACCACGACATTTTGATCGGACACGGCAACAGGAGCTCTTGCCGTGAAGGTAACTCCTCCCTCCCGTGCCCTTCTTCGGCCAAATCCTGTGAGCACGCCGAGCCAAGAGGGGAGAGGGGATTTTAGTATAATAATTATAATTAATTTAATTTAATTATAATTAATTATCTTAATATTAATTAATTATTATTAATTATATTTAAATATAATTAATTATTTATATTTAATTACTTTAATTATAATTAATTAATTAATAATTATAATCATTTATAATTAATTTAATTTAATTATGAATGATTATTTTATTTTATTAATTAGTTAATAATTATTTACAATTAAATATAATTAGATTAATTATATATTAAATATTTTTAATTATAATTAAGTAATAATAGTTATAATTAATTATGATTTGAATTTAATTATAATTAATATTTTTTTTAATTAATTTTCAAAAAAAAAAAAAAATGCTTCTCCCTTCCCTCAATCTTTGAGCCGACACCGACGACCGCGCAGGTATAACTCCTAAACCCTAAAACTCCGAGAACTCGTTTCAACGCATTTGTCGGGACAAAACGACCACCTATACACGCTTTTCTTAGCGTGGTGGGAGGACGTGCGTCCCGACGCTTGCGACAAAGCGGGTAATCACCCAAATTCCTTCTTCGAAGTTCGTATCGCCTTGGAAACCCCGCCTATACACGCTTTTCTTAGCGTGGTGGGAAGGGATCCCGGTGCGATGCGCACGACGAAGCAGGGATACCCATAAGTACCCGCTTGCGGGGAAACAACTGCTGTTCTTGCAAAATACTTTCAAATAAAAAGTGCTTTTCTTGCAAAATATTTTCAAAAAAAGACCCATACACGCTTTCTTAGCGTGGTGGGGGATCAAAAATTACACGGCCGCGATGTCCTCGAAAGAGGGCACCTACCATACACGCTTTTCTTAGCGTGGTGGGAAAGGCCCAGTTTTCCGTAGTTTTCCCCTAAACGGGGGAGACGCCGGAAGGCTGCCGAAATTTCGGGTGAACGTAATGCTTTATTTGGATCTCATTTGAACTCAAGAGAACAGTTTGGGACCTGGACTTGATCGCACTCGAATACATGCAAGAACGACGAAAGACTTGTACTTGGACTTTTGAACAAGAATTAAATGACTTAATGCATTAATTGAATTCAAATAAAAAAGAATTGAACTAAAAATCAAGCTTGGATCAATTGTGGACTTGATTTGATCTAAAAAATTGATTTGAACATGAAGCCTCCAAGGCTTGGACTTGAGAATGATACAAGAGGACTTGATTTGAACTCAAGTGAGCTTACAATTGGGACATGCATTTGAACTTATTTTAAACCAAGTGAAAGAAGACTTGATCTGGGACTATAGTGGGCATGAACTCGAACCATACAACATCAAGAAAAGCTTGGACTAAACAAGACTAAAGCATAACTTGAAATTTGAATATAAAGTCTGGAATGCAATTTGATTTCTAAAATGAGACTTGTAATTTTCTAAGATGATAAAGTCAATCGTGCAAGAAAGAATAAGATAGAGGATGTGATGATATGCTTGTAAGGTTTCTAATAGAATATTGGGGAATGACCACCTCAATAAAAGTGCAAATTCTATTCAACAACATCAAGTTTATCATGCATGCTATAAACCATTCTTGAAGACAGAGTTTACAGACATAGGTTGTCTACAAGCAAAATGAGAATATCACAAAAGGGGATGACCTATCTGCTGCCAATACAAATATGACCATTCATGAACGATAATGGCATGCATCCAAATGAGTGTCAATCAACACCTCATGGTTAGCATTAATACATAGTCATCTATATGGAGTCTTTCTATTAAAGACGATCAACTCGCAAACACAATGGTCTATCAGAGAAAGGTAACATCAAGTGATTTGGAATCATTGCAATAAGGTCGAAGATGGATGCAAGAAGTTCGTTATAAGTTCAATAAAATATGTACAAGCGATAATTGTTGGCAAAACAGTGAATAGTATAGTGTTTTGGAGCCAACAATGACTAATATACAAGCACCTGCAACGATCTCCACATATATTGAAATGCATGTAATAGAATGCAGTAACTCTCTGATCAAAACACATATGGAATACCAATGATGAACACGCAAACATCAAGTTCAAAGTGACACATAATCTTTCCACAATTGATATTAGTCGACATGCAAGAAAATATAGGAGATTCCTCCAATCAACATACAAAGAAGTCGATGAAGGCAGGAGATTAGTTAGTGCACTATAACCCGCCTATGAAAATTAACTAATAGTGCACGACAATCCACCTGTACGAAGCAGCGAAAAATTCTGTTCAGAAGCTGCCACGCCACCGGATCTGCAACATTTGTATAAGCAGGCAGAAGGCGTCCACAACTATTTCAAAATACCCCTGCACGTGCACTATAAATTGTATACACATAGGTACACTAAAAGGGGTAAAAATAACTATAAAACCCGCATGGGCCCCGGCGAGCGTGTTATTGGTACACACGTGACGTCTAGGGATGCTGCGCGGGTTGACAAGTGAATTCAGGTTCGAAACCGATCCTTCTATACGGGCCAATAGAAGTCGACAGGGTTCGAACCATTAAGCAAATATAAAGTCGTGGTGACCGGTATATTTGCTTTAAAACATTCATATTGGGCCTTCAAGGCCTACAACCATATGAATTCACTAATAAAGGCTCAAAGCCTACAAAACCCGATCCTCTGTCAACAGCCCGACAGAGTTGACAAGGTTCAATCCATAAAGAGAAATGACCCCAAACACCCCGATGATGGCCGTGTTGAATGATGATCTCAACCGGAGGGGATAATTTCAGGCATTCTCAAATGCCTCCCAAAAAGTCCAATCAAATTCCAAAGCTCCACAAATCCCAAAAGCCCAGATATTTAAATCTGAAATCAATCCATCAATCGCTCAAAGCAAAATCTATCCACCTTCCGCAACGGTTTGCCGAGGTGGACAAATTCAAATTTACTTCAGCTCACAAAAGAGCCAAATGCCTAGCCGAAAATATCACTAGGATCCATTCTCAAACAATCTTCTGCCAGTAAGGACGTGGTACGTGTCCTCTAACCGGCGGTCTGCCACCAAATGGCACCGCAGGATAAACGGTTATGACGACCCGGGGCCCTCTGAACCGAGTGGTTTTGCCGCCAAATGGCACCACGAAATACCGGTTATGGCCAGAGCCAATACGTTCCTTATTGGCATCAAATCTTTGAGATATGAATCAATAGGATATGATCGATAGGGCACAAAGCCCTCTGTAAGCTAAGGTGGATTCAAATTTGTCCCCTTAGACAAACATCAACCCCGGTCTACAAGGTTCCCTTGGACGAAGCAACCCATGGCTGCCGACAAGGATCCTTCTGTCAGGTTGGGTCGACTACCTCCTCTGACTAAGTAGACCAGGGACCACGATGGCCCGGGATGACGGAACCATGGGATCTTGATCGGGTCCATCATCCATTCCCCCACCATCAGCTTTAAGTGCAGGATGGTGAAATTTCTACTTTAAATATCAAATTCTCCAAATTCCCAAATCCAAATCCAGTTCTCAAGTACCCAAATCAAAACCCAATTTCCAAATCCAATTTCTATCAGTATCCAATCTATTGCTGCTACTATATGCCGGATACACGTATTTCTATACGAATCTGATTGACGACTAGCCTTAATCGAAAGTTCTCTCTCGTGATCGGGAGGGGTAATTAACTATAGGGGCTTGCGCCTATAGGAAACCAGAACTCAGATCATAAAGTCCTCACAAAATGAGGGCGAAATCTCTGGGTAGTGTCTTATCTACAAACCCATCTGCCTTCCAAAATTTACCCCGGAACTTAGTTCGTTAAAACTCCCTCGCCGAATAAAAGAAGAGCGAGCGCGGAGGCCGGGGCCGAATTTTCGGAGCCCACATTTTATAAGATTTTTAACCTTCTTATAATCATTACAAGCATCAATAGTATTTACCCCTGAAATTTCTAAAACAATCTTGGTAATGAAACTAATCTTTTTTATTCCACATCAGATATATCCCAACTAAAGCCTTCAAATATGCCTCTAAAAAATCCATCTTGGCAAATAAACAATATCTCATCTTTCAAAATCTATCTTATCTTATGAAATGTATTTATTTTGATTGTTTTCTTGATACTATGAAGATATATATCCATCAAAATAATTCAATATTGTGTGGCCTGCATAAAGTTGTTGGAAAATAGCAATATTCATTTCACAATAAACTGTTCTTCACCAACTTCCAGACTTCATTCGTTTAATTTGAACTTCTAGCTCAATCCAAGTTATAGGCAACAAAAACTAGCATCCGAAAAAAATATCCAAGTTTTTAAGGAAAAGATACAAGTTCATAAAAAAACACGGTAGAGATCGTGTAATGCCTGCATCTCAGGTGGTAAAGAGCCATGAAGTGGAAGGACTAGGGCATCCATACATGAACCATCCTCAAGCTCTTGAATCTTTTCCTCCAACTTGGATACCATTTTGTCAATCTCATCCTAAAAGAACCATGTTTCAATGATTTTTAACTTGTAGCAACTAGTCAACAACAACAAGGAAATAGAAGTTGCCATTATCAGGAACATAAAAAGCTCAGCAGGTAAACTATTTGCTTTTTGGTGGAAGGGCAAGGGACAAAATTTATTAATAGAAAATAGTAAGTTGGCTTCTGAAGCAAATGCAAACCTGTCCTGTCCTAAATATAAGGATGTCTCCTGGCGGTTCACGAGAGTGTATGTCTGACAATAGGCTATCAAAACTGAAAAAAAGTAGGCTAGTTGAAAATTTGCTTGATCTGTGAAGATTACATCATTAAAATGGTTAAAATCAAGAATAGAACTTCATTAAAAAATGAAAGATATAAGGACAACAATGTTTTTTATATTTTTATGATAGTTGAACCTTTGCCCGATCATTGGAAGACCAAGGGCAATGATATAATAACTACCACTCAATGCAAGGAGAAGCAAAAAAAA
Source organism: Dendrobium officinale (assembly GCA_019514585.1). Classification (NCBI taxonomy): domain Eukaryota; kingdom Viridiplantae; phylum Streptophyta; class Magnoliopsida; order Asparagales; family Orchidaceae; genus Dendrobium; species Dendrobium officinale. Next base: position 6,940 of record JACXSL010000027.1, read on the forward strand.
ACAAAAAAGAAAGAAACAAGGTTTTAAGCAACGCCTTAATAGAATGGCCAAGTTGTTTAAAAATCCCTGTAGCTCCAGCTACATGGTTTAGTAGTTGATTTATTAGTTGAGTGTTGACCTACGGATCAAACCCAAAAGAGCAAAGATGAGAGGAGAAGCAAAGTGAAAATCCTTGTACAAACCTCATACCCGACGGATCCACGAAATCTGCCGAGACTCTGCCGCAAATCGCGTCGATTCGGCGCTGCTTGCAGTCGTCTCCCAGAAATCCTGCCCGAATCCCGTGTCTCTTCCTCGATCCGGCTCCCATTCGCGTCTTTAAATACCGAACCAAACGGAGTCGATCGCTGCTCTCCTCCACGGCTCTCTCCCGATCTCTCGCTGCTCTCGACCTTCTCCCTCTTCACCTCTATGACTCCAGTCCGACACCTCCACGACCAGAGCCGCTTGATCTCCAGACTGAGCCCCGCTCCGACGCCGCAAGTGTCGAAGCCGTCCCTCAGCCTCAGCCTCACGATTTCTCCTCCTTTCCCAGGTCGTTGCCGAGCTCCGTCCCTTTCACGAGCTTCTGCGACCGAATCCCCCATCCCGACACTCAGCCGAACTCCATTTTCCATCAGTCCACACGCAGAGAGAGAGAGAGAGAGAGAGAGAGAGAGAGAAGGCCGACCTCTTGAAGCCCTAAACCCGCCGACTCCTCCGACAGCTCTTCCTCCATCGGGTCGGAAGCTCCGACATTTTGATCGCAAGCAATAAGGAGAGCTTGCTGTGAAGGTAACTGCATCCCTTTCGTGCTTCTTCGGCTATATCCCGTAGATCCACTGAACCGAGAAGGAGACAAGGGATTTAGTTAGCCATGACATTAATTAGGCTTGTTTAAATAGGATTTAGTTCAAATCCTATCATTTAGATAGGATTTAGCTTAAATCTTATCTGGATTTTATTCATGTCATTTTTTTTTAAATTAAAATTAATTATTTTTAATCATAATTAATTGATAATAATAATTAATTATATTTGATTAAAAATTAATTATAATTAAAATTTAATTATATTTAATCATTATTAATAATGATTAGTTTTATTTAAAATAAATTATAATTAATTTTTATTATAATCATAGTTAATTATTGGTAATAATTAACTATAATTATTAAAAATTAATTATAATTATTTATTTTAATTTAAAATTAATTATTATTGATTGTAATTAATTATGATTAATCATTAATTATAGTTAATTATTATTTTTAAATATAATTCATTATTATTTAATATAATTAATTATAATTAATTATATTAAAAATAAAAAAGTCTCTTTCTCCCTCGATCCTCGTGCCGACATCTACGCACCCCGCGCAGGTATAAAATTTCTAAACTCTAAAACTTCGAGAACCCGATTTCATCGCGTGCGTCGAGACAAAACGACCACCTATACACGCTTTTCTTAGCGTGGTGGGAGGGAGTGCGTCCCGACGCTTGCGACAAAGCGGGTAATCACCTAATTCCTTCTTTGAAGTTCGTATCGCCTTGGAAACCCTGCCTATACACCCTTTTCTTAGCGTGGTGGGAAGGGATCCCGGTGCGATGCGCACGACGAAGCGGGGATACCCATAAGTACCCGCTTGCGGGGAAATAATTGCCTTTCTTGCAAAAAAATACTTTAAAAAAAAATGATTTTTCTGCAAAATGTTTTCAAAAATACCCATACACGCTTTTCTTAGCGTGGTGAGGGATCGAAAATACACGGCCGCGGTGTCCTCGAAAGAGGGCACCTACCATACACGCTTTTCTTAGCGTGGTGGGAAATGCCAAGTTTTCCGTAGTTTTCCCCTAAACGGGGGAGACGCCGGAAGGCTGCCGAAATTTCGGGTGAAAGCAATGCTGCATTTGGACTTAATTGAACTCAAAGGATGATTGAACTTGGACTCGGACTTGTGAGCCTTTGAACTTGAGAAGACAATGGACTTGTGGACTTGAATAAATTGACTTAAGTGAACCTAAACTCAAATAAGCTTGAAAGTATAAAATTTGAACTTACATTTGATTTGAAAATCAAATGAGAAGAATAAAGAACTAGAACTTGATTTGAACATTAAGCCGACAAGGCTTGGACTTGAGAATGATACAAGAGAACTTGATTGAACTCATATTGAATTCGGACTTGAACTCTACAAAACAGCAGGGGACTCGAATTAAAGAGGCTCATATGGAGCCTGAACTTTATTTGAACTTATGGAGGACTCTCTTTTAACTCGAACTGAACCACAAAAGATTTGAATTTGAACTCAAGAAAAATACTTGAGTTGGGCTACAAAGAAATTGAATTTGAACTACTTGAATCGAATTGAGAGTTCAAGTTGGATCCAAACAAACTGAATACTAATAACTCGAACTTGATGGAATGGAACTCAAATGATTCGGACCCGTTTTGGACTTGAATTGAACTAGCTCATTGGGCTCAAAACAAAGCTTAAGCTTAATAGAACTAAATGCAAGGAGATTTGAGTTGAACTTGGGCTTGATTGGAGCAATAGCCAAGCATGATTGATGGTTAAATAGACATCCAACATATGCATTTTATTCATAAGAAAAGACTAGTTGGAAAATGAAGCAATGTACTTGCAATCAAAATATGAAGCTCTCAATTTAATGTGGAAGGACTTTCATGTTAATTAGAATGCAAATGCTAGTAAAACAATAATTATCTATGAATGAAGAGTAATTCCAAGCAATGCTTGAGGATGGATAAATTCTCTAGCTCTCATTCTTAAGCGTTGATCATGCAACAAGGATCAAATGGAGAGATACAATAATATCCTCATGCTTACAAAACAAAGTCTTCGTCATTCCAATGGAGAAGCCAATTCATCATGCAAAATTCAATCTAATCAAATGAATTGAATCATATAAGCAATGGAGGCTTATGTTGAATGAGATTTTCAATATTGATTAGTAATGACTTGCAATGCTAGAAGATTTATGATAGACATTTGCAAGATCATTATAGCAAAAACATTATAACATTCCCGTAGTTGACATCAAGGTACGAATAGATATTAAAATGCATGTGAGCAATGCAACAATTCGTCAGTCAATAGGCAGGGAAGAGTTTGTGATGAATGTAATTCACTTAATGATCAGTGCTAACTTACATATAGACACAACAAGCTTATGAGTGTTGATAAGTGACAATTAATGAGTGCTATGGTACTCCTACAATCGATAACCATCCAGTGCTGATCAAATGCAGTGATTTCCCACAAGCAAAGATGGTCAAATTATTGCGAGTGCAACCATCTACAGATCGTTGTGGAGGATTCATCATATGCACTAAATGTCGTATACGAGCAGAATGCCAAAAGACTTCAACAAGTACAAGCCCTACGGCTAAAACAGGAGACCCGTTAGTGCACTACGATCCACCTGCAGAAAGTAACAAGTAGTGCACGACTGTCGTCTACCTGTACGAAGCAGCGGACGACTCTATCCAGAAGCTGCTACGCCACGCCACCGGATATGCAACCTCCATACAAGCAGACAGATGGCGTATATTCCAAAAATACCCCCTGCACGTGCACTAGAAATTGTATACACATAGGTACACTAAAAGGGAAAAATATATTCTCAACCTGCATGGGCCCCGGCGAGCGTGTTATTGGTACACACGTGACGTCTAGGGATGCTGCGCGGGTTGACAAGTGAATTCAGGTTCGAAACCGATCATTCTATACGGGTCAATAGAAGTCGACAGGATTCGAACCAACAAACAAATATACGGTTGTGGCGACCGTCATATTTATTTTAATACATTCATATTAGGCCTTCAATGCCTATAACAATGAGAATTCACTATCAAGGGCATAAAGCCTACAAAACCTGATCCTCTGTCGACAACCAGACAGAGTCGACAGGGTTTAAGCTTTAAATGAAAATAACCCCGAACACCCCGATGATGGCCGTGTTGAATGCAGATCTCAACCGGAGGGGTTCCCAAATATTTTTAAAAGTCTCCCAAATATCCAAAATCCATTCCAGATATTTCAAATCACACTCAAATGCCTACGAAATCCAAAACTCCACAAAAATCTCAAAATCCCAAAAAATATTTAAATTTGAAATTCAACCCATTAATCACTTAAAGCAAAATTCATCCACCCTCCGTAACAGTTTGCCGGGGTGGACAAATCAAAATTTACTTCAGCTCACAAAAGAGCCAAATGCCTAGTCGAAAATATCACTAAGATCCATTCTCAAGACAATCTCCTGCTAGTAAGGACGTGGTACGTGTCCTCTAACCGGCGGTTTGCCGCCACATGGCACCGCAGGATAAACGATTATGACCCGGGACCCTCTGAACCGAGTGGTTTTGCCGCCAAATGGCACCACAAAATACCGGTTATGGCTAGCGCCGTTACGTTCCTTATTGGCATCAAATCCTTGAGATATGAATTAATAGGATATGATCGATAGGGCACAAAGCCCTCTGTAAGCTAAGATGGATTTAAATTTGTCCCCTTAGACAAACACTCCCCCTAGGTCTACAAGGTCCCCTTGGACGAAGCAACCCATGGCTGCCGACAAGGATCCTTCTGTCAGGTTGGGTCGACTACCTCCTCTGACTAAGTAAACCAGGGACCATGATGGCCTGGGACGACGGAAACATGGGATCTTGATCGGGCCCATCATCCATTCCCCCACCATCCGCTATAAGTGCAAGATGGTGAAATTTCTATTTTTAAATATCAAACCTTCCAACCCAAAATCCAAAAACCCAATTCTTCAATTCCCCAAATCCAAACCTTTTCCAATTTCCAATACCTAAATCTAATCCATTTGCTGCTACTATATGCCAGATGACACATATATTCTACGTATCTGATCGACGACTAGCCTTAATCGAAAGTTCTCTCTCGTGATCGGGAGGGGTAATTAACTATAGGGGCTTGCGCCTATAGGAAACCAGAACTCAGATAATAAAGTCCTCGCAAAATGAGGGCGAAATCTCTGGGTAGTGTCTTATCTACAAACCCATCTGCCTTCCAAAATTTACCCTGGAACTTAGTTCGTTAAAACTCACTCGCCGAATGAGAAAAGCGAGTGGAGGCCGGGGCCGAATTTTCGGAGCCCACATTGAGAAATGCTTCATCAGAATAGTTGAAAAGTTGATTGATCAGTGAAGATTACATCATCAAAATGGTTAATATTTAAAATAGAACTTTGTTATGTGGGCTCCGAAAATTCGGCCCCGGCCTCCGCTCGCTCTTCTTATTCGGCGAGGGAGTTTTAACGAACTAAGTTCCGAGGTAAATTTTGGAAGGCAGATGGGTTTGTAGATAAGACACTACCCAGAGATTTCGCCTTCATTTTGCGAGGACTTTATGATCTGAGTTCTGGTTTCCTATAGGCGCAAGCCCCTATAGTTAATTACCCCTCCCGATAACGAGAGAGAACTTTCGATTAAGGCTAGTCGTCAATCAGATATGCAGAATATACGTGTTATCTGGCATATAGTAGCAGCAATGGATTTAGATATTGGTAGAAATTGAAGAATTGAATTTTTGGATTTAGAATTTGAGATGGAAGATTTGATATTTAAATAGAAATTGCACCATCTTGCACTTAAAGCGGATGGTGGGGGAATGGATGATGGGCCCGATCAAGATCCCATGGTTCCGTCGTCCCTGGCCATCGTGGTCCCTGGTCTACTTAGTCAGAGGAGGTAGTCGACCCAACCTGATAGAAGGATCCTTGTCGGCAGCCATGGGTTGCTTCGTCCAAGGGGACCTTGTAGACCGGGGTTGAATGTTTGTCTAAGGGGACAAATTTGAATCCACCTTAGCTGACAGAGGGCTTTGTGCCCTATCGATCATATCCTATTGATTCATATCTCAAGTATTTAACGCCATTAAGGAGCGTATTGGCTCTGGCCATAACCGCTATCTGTGGTGCCATTTGGCGGCAAAACCACTCGATTCAGAGGGCCCCGGGTCATAACCGTTTACCAGCAGTGCCATTTGGCGGCGAAATTGCCGGTTAGAGGACACGTACCACGTCCTTATTGGCAAGAGATTATTTGAGAATGAATCCTAGTGATATTTTCGACTAGGCATTTGGCTCTTTGTGAGCTAGAGTTTATTTGAATTTGTCCACCCCGGCAGACTGTTGTGGAGGGTGGATGGGCTTTGCTTTAAGCGGTTGATGGTTTGATTTCATTTTTAAATATATGGAATTTGGGCGTTTTGTGGAGCTTTGGATTTTGGGGATTTTTGGATTTTTGACATTGTGGGTGGAGTTTGAAAATATTTGGGAACCCCTCCGGTTGAGATCTGCATTCAACACGGCCATCATCAGGGTGTTTGGGGGTTATTTCTTTTTATGGATTGAACCTTGTCAACTCTGTCGGGTTGTCGACAGAGGATCGGGTTTTGTTGGCTTCGTGCCCTTATTAGTGAATTCTCATCGTTATAGGCATTAAAGGCCTAATATGAATGTATTAAGATAAATATACCGGTCGCCGCAACCGTATATTTGTTCAATTGTTCGAACTCTGTCGACTCCTTTTGATCAGTATAGAAGGATTGGGTTCGAACATGAATTCACTTGTTGACCCGCGTAGCATTCATGGACGTCACGTGTGTACCAATAACACGCTCGCCGGAGCCCATGCGGGTATTTGATTATATTTTTCCCCTTAGTGTACCTATGTGTATACAAACTACGGTGCACGTGCGGGGGTATTCTTGGAATAGATGCCTTCTGTCTGCTTGTACGAATGTTGCAGATCCGGTGGCGTGGCGTAGCAGCTTCTGGATAGGATTGTTCGCTGCTTTGTACAGGTAGACTGTCGTGCACTATTTGTTGATTTTCGTAGTTGGGTCATAGTGCACTAACGAGTCTCCTGCCTTGAATTGTTGATGCTTGCATTTGTTGTAGTACTTCAATATTTGCCCACAGATAATATGTTGGATGCATGATTACTGATCATCAAGAAATTTGCAAGTTTCTATACTCTTATCCAACTCAATGTTCATAACTTAGTTGAATTGAGATCCAGTCAATCTTGATTTGATCTGATTTTCTCTTTCCAAAACTCGTATAGAAGCCAATTAGTGCTTTATCAATTATGTCATCTTTCTTGTTTTCTGTCGTTGGCTTAAATGAAGAATCAATCATTTCAACCTTAAATGATTGTCTTTATTAATGTCTTATATTTCAAAGCTAGTGGCCGCTGCATCAGACCAAAAACTATGGTAGTCAAAGACATATCAAGCCCTCTATCATATTCATTGTGTGCTGACCTTCAACACTCATAGGCAACCACAATATTTATTAGCAAATCGGTATTTATCGGGACTACATCAAGCTTATAACACATCTATCATTGTTAATTGCTGGTATTTGCAAAGAGTTTTGTCATTCACGGAGGATTAATATATTTGCCCGACGCCAATGTTGGTTGCAAGTGATTTGTTTGTATCGGTTAGAAGATGTTGTATTTGCTGCTCTATGTTCATGGAGGATAGGCCCTCTTTGCAGTATCTCTGGTATTGTCAATGGTAGAGGCACTACTACTAACCAGTTCATAGATGCTGGCTAGTGAACCATTATAGTTTAGAAATCACCTTGCAATCACTTATAAGCACATCATTGGTCAAAGTAACTCATGATTTGGTTCATTGATGATTGTGCCTTGAACAGTCTAATGATCTTCATTGAAATATCTTTATATTATTTCTCAGAGATTATTTAATTTGAATGTGACAAATCCCTTGGTGTCCTATGAAGAGGATTTGTGTCATACATGATGAACTGACTTCTCAATTGGAATGAGAGTTCTCTAATGTTGATTGAAGACTTTCTGTTATTAAGCATGAATCCGGGTCTTGTTCAAATTTGATGTCCATAAGCTTTGAGTCTAATGTCAAAGTTCACTTGCGAGTACAATTCCATATCAAAACGGTTCAAGTTATGACATATTCCTTAAAATTCCATTTGAAGTTTTGACATCATTTTCAAGTCAAGTTCTTCTTACTTGGTTCAAACCAAGTTCACTATAGTTGTCCAAATTTTGTGCAAGCTTGAGTTCAGTTTGTTCTTCTTGAGTTCATGTATGAGTTCAAATTGAGTTCCTGTTCATAGTTCTTTGCTCTTGCTTGAGTACAAGTGTAAGTCCTTGTTCAAATGGTTCAAGTCAAGTCTTTGTAGCCTCTTGAGTTCAATCAAATTCAAGTCTTATGACTTCACATTTATTTGAGTTCAAGTATATTTAGTTCTTTTGATTTGAGTTCTGAGCAAAGTCCCAAGTCCTTGATTGTCCAATGTCTCCAAAAAAAAGGTCCGAGTGTAGCAACATTTCACCCAAAATTTCGGCAACCTTCCGGCGTCTCCCCCGTTTAGGGGAAAACTACGGAAAACTGGGCCTTTCCCACCACGCTAAGAAAAGCGTGTATGGTAGGTGCCCTCTTTCGAGGACACCGCGGCCGTGTAATTTTTGATCCCCCACCACGCTAAGAAAAGCGTGTATGGGTATTTTTGAAAATATTTTGCAAGAAAAGCTTTTTTTTTTAAAGTATTTTGCAAGAACAGCAGTTATTTCCCCGCAAGCGGGTACTTATGGGTATCCCCGCTTCATCGTACGCATCGTACCGGGATCCCTTCCCACCACGCTAAGAAAAGCGTGTATATGTATTTTTGAAAATATTTTGCAAGAAAAGCATTTTTTTTTAAAGTATTTTGCAAGAACAGCAGTTATTTCCCCGCAAGCGGGTACTTATGGGTATCCCCGCTTCATCGTACGCATCGCACCGGGATCCCTTCCCACCACGCTAAGAAAAACGTGTATAGGCGGGGTTTCCAAGGCGATACGAACTTCGAAGAAGGAATTTGGGTGATTACCCGCTTCGTCGCAAGCGTCGGGACGCACGTCCTCCCACCACGCTAAGAAAAGCGTGTATAGGTGGTCGTTTTGTCCCGACAAATGCGTTGAAACGAGTTCTCGGAATTTTAGGGTTTAAGAGTTATACCTGCGCGGGGTCGACGGCGTTGGCTCGAGGATCGAGGGAGAGAAGCAAATTATCATCATTTTTTTTTATCTTATTATAATTAATTATACTTGATAATAATAAATTATAATTTAAAAATAATTAACTATAATTAATAATTAATCATAATTAATTATAATTAATAATAATTAATTTAAATCAAAATAATTTATTTTAATTAACTTTAAGTAATTATAGTTAATTATTAATAAAAATAATTAACCATAGTAACATTAAACATTAATTAAAATTTATTTTAATTAAAACTAATTATTATTATAATAATTAAATATAATTAAATATTTAATTATAACTAATTTTAATTAAATATAATTAATTAATTATTATCAATTAGTTAATTATAATAACAAAAGAAATTATGCATGAGTATAGAATTAGAGCAAAACTAGTGTAAGATTTAGGTTAAAACAGAGAGCTTGCTCTCTATTTACCATGAGTTCGACGGGTTTGTGGGATCAAGCCGAAGAAGCACCTGAAAGGTAGAAGTTTACCTTTACACGAGCTAGCTCTCGTTGTGGCCTCCGATTCAAAATGTCATAACTCTTGATCCGATAGGAAGGAGGCGTCGCAGAGGGCAGAGGAGAGCTCGGGTAAGGCTAAGGGAATGTTCTCCTCTCTCTCTCTCTCTCTCTGAGCTCGGGATCGAAGGAGCAAAGGATAGAGGCGTCGGGTTGGGCGACTGGTGCGGGGAGAGCGGGCTTCGGCTGCGGGTGGAAGAGGAAGAATCGGGATATCAGAAGTCGTGGTCGGCTTCGATCGGGAGCAGCTCTAGCGTCGGACAGGAGTCGGAGGAAGACAGGGCAGAGAGCGAGTGTTTACGGGAAGGAGAGGAAGTAGCGATGGGAGCTCGGTCGCGTGTAAGAAGCAGCAGCCGAAGCTTTCATCTCCTTCGGTATTTAACATCGCGAAAGGCGTCTAGTTGGCACGCGATTTGGGCAGAGTTTTCGGAGAAGCGACGCAACGGCGCCGAGCTACAGGAATTCAGCGGGATTTCTTGCTGGATTTCGGGAGATTCGATCTGTTTCTTGATGTATACGAGGTATGTAATTTCTTGGTTATTACATAGAGGTTAACAAATGCCCCCCAACAAATGTGATACGCGTCTCGAGCGAATCACGTTTGTTGTAAGCTGTTTGACTCTATAGATCTCTAGATATTCACTCTAGATGTCACACAGAGATTTCATTTAGTGGATCTCCAAAATTTCATTTGGATGTCACACTAAGATTTTCATTTATTGGATCTCCAAAATTTCAGTTGGATGTCACACTAAGATTTTCGTTTAGTGGATCTCCAAAATTTTACTTGGATGTCACACTAGGATGTTCATTTAGTGGATTTCCAATAGTCCATCTTTATGCCTTTGTAGATCCCGTAGATGCACTTGTAGTCAAGAAGCTGCTTCAGAATTTCTACAATTACTTTTGGGCTCAGGTACGCTTTCTTCCCTTCTCTTTTTTTTTTAGTTTTTTGATTTCATGCTCATATTGACACTGCTTTGTATTTTGTGCAGGCTACTACAGGAAGAGGATCCGAGCTTTAGCCAGTTTACTGCCTCAGGAGACTTTAGTTCTGGTACGTTTTTACTTTGTTTGTGCTGTTCTTTTCTTTCTTTAGCTTCTTTCTGATACACCTTTTTTTGCTCTGCACAGGTTTCGAGAGGAGCGGAATACTTGTTCGCTTTCCACCTCAGGAGACCTCTGTTTCAGGTACAACTTTGTTCTTCTCTTTTTTTTTAGTGTTGTATATATCTGCATGATATTTTCTTCTTTTTTTCTGACACACTTTTTTTGTTACTTCATGCAGGTCCCAGAAGTGCAAAATACCTGGTCCTTGGAAGGAACGGAATAAAGCTGTCAGCTTCCTTTTCAGGCGTAGTTTAGGAGACAGATTTGAGTCCTTTGAGAAGGACATTGTACTTTTCTTTTTTTTTCAACTGATGTAATCTTGTAAAAAGATATAGTCCATAGATTTGTATATAAATTTCTGAACTTAATAAAATAAAGATATTTTATAAATTCAATTGTTGACGAGCTCTTTTTTTTACTGCTCTTGAGACTTCTGTGGTCGTACTCTGACTTGTGTTCATATTATTTTAAATATTTATTTGGGAATCTCGGCATGCAGAGCGATGTCGACCCAAATAAATATTTAAAATACCCGTCTTTAGGGACATTTGTAGATATTATTCGGGATGCTTCTTTTCGTAGTTTTAGACTGAGTCACAAGATTTAGGTTCTTCTGTCCTGTGCTTTGTGCTGCGGACATTGATGGAGGATTGCCTGATTTGTCTTTACTAACTTGTCAGATGATTTTCGTACCTTCGGCCCTATGCTTCTTGCTTTGGCGGGGTTGTTGAAGGAGTAGATGCCGGTGACCTAAACCCTTAGGTTTGTATTAGGTCGATAGCGAAAAGTCATCGGTCCAGAGCTTTGTGCATAGCGGACTTGTTGATGACATAATCCACTTAGTTCAGCCTTGAGCTTTGTGTGAACTTTTGGATAATTTTCTTCGGTCCTTTGCTTTATGCTTTGGCGGACTTATTGAAGAAAAACTCCTTCGATCCTCGCTTTGTGCTTTACGGATTTGTTGAAGGATTTGCAGGTTCTGGATTCAGTTGATAGTACCGAATGCAGGTAGTATCTTGATCCTTAACCACGTGAGAAGACTTTAATCTGATCACTTGAGTTCATCAGATCGGGAGAGCTAGAATTTTATAGCTCTTTGTCCTTTGGTTGCTGAGATGGGGGTTCCTCTACTACGGCCTTTCTTATAGCTTGTTGAGTAGATGGAGCTGCCAGCGATCCGGCCATATTTGGGCTTGTTGGATCCGACCTCTTACAGCCATTCAGGCTTCAGACTTGAGCTATGGGAATTGCGCTCCCCAATGTTGATTTTGCTGAAGTTGGTAGATTTGGAGTCATCCTTTGTGGTTATAGATTTTTGGAGCCTACGAACATTTGGTAGTTGCTCAAGACTCATCCTTCCACTGGAACTTTGATTCTCCAGTCATTTAGGAGAATTTTGTAGACTACGACCACTTGAACTTGTCGAGTCAAATTTGCCTTCGTACTTCCTACAGTCCCTACTGACGGGTTGACGAAGTGGGGGTTCCGCTACTACGGCCTTTCTTATGGCTTGTTGAGTAGACGGAGCTGCCAGCGATCCGGCCATATTTGGGCGTGTTGGATCCGACCTTTTACACCCATTCGAACCTTAAGCTTCAGGCTGTCAAAAGACTTCAAGCTTCTTCGGCTCAATTTCGTAGGAGTGTGTAGCCACAAAAGTCTCTTTCTTGACTTTTGAGTCTTGGTTTGTTGGAGAAGGTGTCTCTAACTTTTGAAAGATCACATGCATATACTTTAGAAAACAAGTATTTGTATTCTTTAACACCAAAGAATATTCGAATTGATAATTTTAAATATTTATTCGGGGATCTCGGCACGCAGCGCGATGTCGACCTGAATAAATATTTAAAATGCCCCATGTCTTGCAGGGACATTTCAGAATGAAATAGATTTGGAATATAAAATTTTAAATATTCATTTGAGGATCTCGGCGTATAGCACGATGTCGACCCAAATGAATATTTAAAATGCCCCCTGTCTCGTAGGGACATTTTGGATAGGCTTTTTTGTCTTTGAGATTTTAAATATTTATTTGGGGATCTCGGCTCGCAGCGCGATGTCGACCCAAATAAATATTTAAAATGCCCACAGTCTGATGGGGGATTTTGAAATGCGTTCTTGCTATACAAGAGAATTTCAAAATATGAGCAAACATGCATTAATAAATATGCATATAAAATTTTGATCATCACAAAATACATCAGATATGAAATTTTCATGCGTGATATTTCTTTAAATGTCGACCATTGATTGGCGGCATAGGCCTCTGACCGTTCAGGTCGATCAACTGATATGCTCCTTGGTACACTTTCTCGGTAGATTTCCAGGTTTTGTTGGGGATGATTGGTCTTCTCAGCACCAGGACCAACTCCTTCTTGAAATGATCAAGGACGCACCATACGATCGAAGGATTTTGTCATTCTTCCTCGGTAGATTTCCAGGTTTTGTTGGGCTTGTAACCTGAGTTCATCAAGTGCATCAAGCTCTTCCATTCTGAGACGGGCATTCTGCTCTTGAGTGAGGTCATTTTGAATTGCTACCCGGAGTGACGGTAGTTCGATCTCCAATGGTAATACAGCTTCAATACCGAACACTAGAGAGTAAGGAGTGGCTTTGGTTGGCGTCTTATAGGTTGTACGATACGCCCACAGTGCCTCTGCCATTTTCGTATGCCACTCTCTTTTATTCTTGATGAGAATCTTCTTTAACAATTTCACCAGCGTCTTGTTGAAGGCTTCTGTCAATCCATTTGCTCTTGGATTGTATATGGATGAATACCGCCAATCGATTTTGTGTCGATCAACGAACTTATAAATTTTTGTACTTTTGAATGCAGTACCGTTGTCTGAGATTATGCGGCGTGGCACACCGAATCTGTAGACGACATTATGGGTAAAGAAATTGATCACATGCTCGGATGTGACCTCTCTGAATGGAGCCGCTTCTGCCCATTTGGAAAAGTAATCCGTTGCTGCCAGAATAAAGCGGTGTCCCGCTGATGACGGCGGATCTATCGGCCCAATTATATCTGTGCCCCAGCATTCAAATGGCCAGGATGCTATTGTTGGGTGCAGTGGATTTGGTGGTTGATGTATAACATCACCGTAAATTTGACATTCATGGCACCTCTTTGCGTGGTCAATACAATCTCTGACCATTGTCGGCCAATAATAACCCATTCTTTTGATTTTAGCAGCCATCTTAGGACCTGACTGATGTGCTCCGCAAAGCCCTTCGTGGACTTCTGTCACCACTTTATCAGCTTCCTCGGTCCCCAGGCACCTTAGCCACATTTGATCAAAAGCTCGTCTGTATAATGTATTATTGACAAATGCGTATCGCAACGCCCTTTTTCGAATTTGTGCGGCCATAGACTTTTCTGTCGGGAGTTTATTTTCCTTGAAGTAGTCAATGAATGGCTGTCTCCAATCATTTTCGACTTCAATATCTAAACAATGCCACCACGATTCTGAAGCTTGACTAGCTTTACGTCTCTTGGCCGTATGATATCCTTCCGGATAATTTTCCATAATGATTTGATGGAGAAGTTTAGGGTCAACTGGAGTTTCATCCTGCTGACTTGAATTTGATACTTCTTCTACCCTCGGGAATTGTAATAGAGCGAGTTCCAAGACCCTACGGTTGTAAACTCCGATGAATATAGGCTTCTCCTCATTGGAATTTGCCATTTCCTTGGCCAATTTGGCCAAACAGTCTGCTTTGGCATTCTGTCCTCGAGGAATTTGAACTATTTTAACATTCGGCACCTGCTTCAGGAGCTCAATGGTTCGCCGGTGGTAATGAGCCAACTCAACCTTGGAAATCTTGTAGATGCCCAAGACTTGATTTATCACAAGTTGAGAGTCGCCGAAAATTTGAAGATTTTGAATTTTGACGTCAATTGCAATCTCCAGCCCTACTATTAGAGCTTCGTACTCAGCTTCGTTATTGATCCGAGGTTCAGTCAAACTGAATGAGAACCTCATTATGCCTCCTTCAGGTAGTATAAGAATAAGACCGATACCGGCTCGGACTCTTGCAATATTTGGAGGTCGGACAGGTCTAATCGACGATGCCCCGTCGAAGTACATTTCCCAGAACGGTAGCCTTTCATTCTCCTCGACCTGCATAATCTGCTCATCGGGCAAATCATCATTTAGTGGAGAATCAGCCGGGATTGGGTGTGCAGCAAGAAAATCTGCCAAGCCCTGTCCTTTCACCACCTTCTGTGGCATGTATATGATTTCAAACTGCAATAACAATACTGCCCACCTGGCTAGACGACCTGTCAACGCTGGTCTTGTCATCAAAAACTTCAGCGGATCGATCTTTGATATCAGTGTAATTTTGTGGGATAACATATAGTGGCGGAGTTTCTGAACTGCAAAAATCAGCGCCAGGTAATGCTTTTCAATAGGAGAATAACGGCTTTCTGCTCCAATCAATCTCCGACTGATATAGTAGAGTGCATTTTCTTTTCCTTCTTCATTATTCTGGGCCAATAGTGCTCCGAGGGACTCTTCTAGTGCAGCCGTATACAGTATAAGAGGCTTCCCCGGAATTGGCGCTGCTAGAATGGGCGGATTCAGCAGATATCTCTTGATGCTATCAAACGCCTCCTGACATTCTGCATCCCATTTGAAACGGACATCTTTCTTCATTAATTTTGAAAACGGCTGGCACCTACCCGATAGATTTGATATGAATCTCCGAATGAAAGCCAATTGTCCTTACAGTGAGCGAAGCTGTCGAAGGTTCCTTGGTGGTGGCATCTCCGTGATTGCCTTAATTTTGTTGGGGTCGATCTCTATTCCTCGATGACGAACAACATACCCCAGGAATTTGCCGGAGGAAACCCCAAAAGCATATTTGAGAGGATTCATCTTCAGATCAAACTTTCTAATTCTCTCAAATACGATTCTGAGATCTTTTAAGTGATCATTTCGGCCAAGGCTTTTAACAACAAGGTCATCTACATAACACTCGACCTTCTGATGTATCAAATCATCAAATATGTGAGTCATCGCTCGTTGGTAGGTGGCACCCGCGTTCTTCAGGCCAAAGGGCATGACTGTGTAGCAGAAAATCTCGATGGGAGTTCTGAACGACGTATGTTTTTCGTCTTCGGGCGCCATCTTGATTTGATTGTATCCTGACGATCCATCCATGAAGGAGAACATGTCATAGTTGGAAGTGTTGTCAACTAGGAGTTCGGATACAGGAAGTGGAAAATCATCTTTTGGGCACGCCTTGTTGAGGTCCCTAAAGTCAATACATACACGAATTTGCCCGTTCTTCTTCTTCACTGGGACGATATTAGCAATCCAGTCAGCGTATTTTTCTTCTCGGATGAAGCCTGCTTCTATGAGCTTCTTCGTCTCTGCGATCACCTGTTCTTCAATCTCCAATCTCATTCTTCTTGGAGCTTGCTTGACGGGTGCTACATCCGGTTTGATTGCTAATCTGTGAACTGCTACGTCAGGGGATAAGCCGGGCATCTCAGCATATGTCCAGGCAAAGCAGTCCCTGAATTCACAGAGGAGCTCTTTTATTTCTTCTATTTGTTCTTCGGGTAGAAGAGAACTAATGAAGGTTGGGCGAGGATCCTCCTCAGTTCCTAAGTTGACTTCTCTTAGTTCATCCATAGTAGCTGCCTGTCCACCATCTTCAAGCTCTTCTGGTGCAGGTTCAGCTTCTACGGGCTGTTCATCATAATCATCAGCCTCGTATGTCTCTTCAGCAACATCATCCTCGGATTCAATTTCCGTGCATGTGATTGCCCGGCAAGTCTCTTTCCGGAGAAATTTTCTTTTGATGAATCCAATACCTTTATATACGTTTGTATCCTTCTGCTGTAACGGATGCGGACTTCTCCCATACCAGAGGCCCAAACTTGTACGAAGTTGTCGTTTGGTAGTAGGAATATTGACTTGCTTTCGTAGCATTCTCTGAATATTTTTGGTATTGAATTTAGGTAGCCTTGTAGGAAATAATTCCTCAGAATCGAGGATCATGCAATCCCAGTCATGATTTTCCTCTTCGCGAACTCCCGTAGAATATAACACATTCTTTGGCATAGTCCCATTTTTACGGGGAGGCAGATAGAGAGTGGCAAGTTCTTCAACTTTATGCACCTCGCGTGGAATAATTTCTTTGAAATGTTGTAAAGGATTACGCATGACCACGAGTACACTATCTGAAATTGATAGGCTGTCAATTCTTCTAGAGAACACATTCTGCACCGTGTTCATATAAATAGAATCGTAGTCATAATCATGAGTTCGACGGGTTTGTGGGATCAAGCCGAAGAAGCACCTGAAAGGTAGAAGTTTACCTTTACACGAGCTAGCTCTCGTTGTGGCCTCCGATTCAAAATGTCGTAACTCTTGATCCGATAGGAAGGAGGCGTCGCAGAGGGCAGAGGAGAGCTCGGGTAAGGCTAAGGGAATGTTCTCCTCTCTCTCTCTCTCTCTCTCTCTCTCTCTCTCTCTCTCTCTCTCTCTCTGAGCTCGGGATCGAAGGAGCAAAGGATAGAGGCGTCGGGTTGGGCGACTGGTGCGGGGAGAGCGGGCTTCGGCTGCGGGTGGAAGAGGAAGAATCGGGATATCAGAAGTCGTGGTCGGCTTCGATCGGGAGCGGCTCTAGCGTCGGACAGGAGTCGGAGGAAGACAGGGCAGAGAGCGAGTGTTTACGGGAAGGAGAGGAAGTAGCGATGGGAGCTCGGTCGCGTGTAAGAAGCAGCAGCTGAAGCTTTCATCTCCTTCGGTATTTAACATCGCGAAAGGCGTCTAGTTGGCACGCGATTTGGGCAGAGTTTCCGGAGAAGCGACGCAACGGCGCCGAGCTACAGGAATTCAGCGGGATTTCTTGCTGGATTTCGGTAGATTCGATCTGTTTCTTGATGTATACGAGGTATGTAATTTCTTGGTTATTACATAGAGGTTAACATGTTAAAAATGAGGAACAATGTCTACAATGAAACTACATATTCCCTATCTTTGTAAGTCTAACGGCAATGATACATAAACTACTAAAAAGGTAGATACTTGAGTTTAAGTAATGACATAATAAAATGACATTTTTGTTAAAAGACCATACAACTCTAGCAACGGCAAGGTAGAATGGTTTTGGAAAAGATTTCATCCCACACCCTCCCCACAGGAAAGCTCAACTGTTGTATGCCTTAGTGTGGGGCCTTTTTTTTATTTTAAACCCATGCGGCCAATGGATATAAGCATGGTGTGTCGAAGTGCAGGGAAAGGCATGCATGATAATCATATTAGGTTCTTCCAGGTTGCAATCCAATAAACAAACCTGCCATAGTTTCGTTCTTTTAAATAGTCATTATTTAAGATCTTCCCGGGTACCACTAGAATAAGAATCAACAATTCTAGAGAAACAACGTGATGTTGTTTTGAGCTTCTCTTACATTCATATTTCCTTGGAAACAATTTAAATATGAAATGATTCAATTCGTTGATTGAATGACTTTAAGGTCCTTACAAGGTAACAAGTCATAAATTGATTGTTTCAATGGAAACAGCAACAAAAGTTCAAAAGATGCGCGCATATTGGAAGTATGATTGACTAGAGACTGAAGTTATCTATTCTTGCCAAACAGATAATTCAAACCAAGTAAGCGGAAATGATGTGAGTAGGTTACAAATGTATTGTTAGATAAAATATCAATAAAACCAGAACCACACTTATCATATAAATAAAGAGGAATTATCATATAAGAAATGAACTTTCTTCCATCTTAAGAGCAGTAACACTAAAGAAAATGATGTAAGCATTTAAAATTATGTTCTCACCAAGAGCAGTACTTATGGATGATTCAATATAGTTTTTAGGGCGTTCGGAACTGTACAATTTTTCTACAGGAAATAATTGTCCAGGAACATTCAATATGGGACAGTCTGAGAAGAACTTCGATATTTTCACTCCATCTAAAGTTGCTGAAGTAATAAAAGAACGCATCTTGACTAAACGTTTCATGAACCCAAGTGACATCGGAAGCAAAGGAAACTATCGGTGACCATGGAAGAGATGGGAACACTAACACGCTTAGGGGAAGGGAAAATCCATAAGTGGAGATCCTGGAGGGAGAAGATGGAATGCCTCCACTAGAACCACTTTCTAGAAAGGAGAGGAGCGTTGACTACGCAAGAAGGGGTGCTGAATTTGAAAGGAGAGGAGATGATTTCGACCTCCGGGGTGCTGATTTTGAAAGAAGAAGAGGGGATTTTGATGAAGGGTTTGGTTATGATCGCCGGAGGGAAGATCGTGACAATTGGGGAGCACCTCCTCTTCAAGGAATGGGAGGTTATGGAGGATTTAGGGGAAATTGGTGTGACCCGAGGGTGAGGAAACTGAAGATGCAAATCTTTGAGGGGGAGGATGCGCACGAGTGGATCTATGAGGTAGAAAGATATTTTGCCGTCAATGGGTTGACAGAAGAGGAGAGACTGACAGCGGCGGGCCTATGTTTAGAAGGAAAGGCTTTGTCTTGGTATTAGTGGAGGGACATGCGACGACCCATATGGAGTTGGAGAGAGTTCAAGGATTGTTTGGTAGAACATTTCCGAACTAGCAGGGGAGGAGACTTCTACGAGCAATTCTTCGCCTTGACACAGGAGGGTTTAGTGACGGAGTACCGGGAGAGATTCAAGTACCTTGCTAGCCGATTGGACTGCCTTCCTGAGACAATGCTCGAGGGAAATTTCATGAAGGGACTGACACCAGAGATCCGGGCAGCGGTTAGAGTAATGAGGCCTCGTGACTTGGGAGAGGCTAAGGAACTAGCTCAGTTGGTGGAGGATCAGAGGCACCTGGAGAAAGGGGTGGAAGGCAGCAGCTCAAGAGCACGTACAGGATGGCCACCACCTTTTTAGCATCCAAGGAGTCGACACCAGGTACCTTTCGGGAGACTCCGAAGGAGAAGACTGCCGGTGGAAGACCTGGGGACAACTTCAAGAAGCTCACAGAAACATAATTACATGAGAAGAGGGAAAAGGGGATCTGTTTCAGATGTGATGAGAGGTATACGCTGGGGCACAGATGCAAGGATCGAACTCTTCAGGTTCTTGTTGTTTGTGATGAAGAAGGAAGGGAGGATGGTGTCATCTTTCCACCTTGTGGACAAGGTGGATCTTTGGTAGGGGAGTATTGTTAGACCGGTCCATTGGATCGGTCCAGCCGGTCCGACGGGACTGGCTTACGCAAAATGGGTGGAGCTTCTCCGTCCTCCTGCACGCGACGCGGATGCCGAGCGATCGGACAGCCCAGACAGAGCCGAATAGGAAAGATTTTTTGGGGAATTAAGAAGGAAATTTGAATGTAGAGACTGTTTAGGGATTTCCTTTTGATTTGTATGCATTAAATAGTTTGTTTTCCTAGGGTTAGGGCATCTTGAATTTGGCTGAAATTTGAGATCTCTTAGGTCTTTTGGGCTCTAGCGGCGTCTAGAGATTTGGGAGAGAAAGATCCTCCTCTCGAATAGAGGATCAATTGTATCTTGCTGTTTTCCGTTTCCCTTTCATCAAATAATACAAATTATCTACTGTTTTCGTATTTTTGTGTGGACTTTTGTGAAGATTTCTCGCTGTTTTCTAAAGATTGATAGGAATTACTTGAGACTTTCATGTGTTTCCTATCACATTATTAATTTCAAGTTTACTAAAATTACATATTATGAAATTCATTTCTACAGGCTCTAAAAAATTCACGCCCCGGCTCTTTTGACACAAATTTTCAAAAAACAAATTAATCGCAGATAAGACACTTGTCAAAGATTTTGCCCTCATTTTATAAAACTTTATGATCTAGTTCCAGGTTTTCCATAGGCGCAAGCTCCTATGCTTAATTACCTCGCCCACTGACAAAAGAGAATTTTCAAATAAGGTTAGTCATTAAGTGCTAAATGTTTAGCATATAGTAGTAGTAATTTGGCTTTAGGATTAAGAAATTTATCACCTTTAGCTTCAAGTACATGTTGGGAGGAAGGATAACAAAATTAATCATGATCTCATTATTCCATTGTCCTGGGTTGTCAAGAACCCTAATCAACTAAATCAAGGAAGCTAGTCGACCCATCATGACAGAAGAATCCTTGTTGGCAAACATGTGATGGCATTTTCTTTAAGCTTTAGGGGATAGATTTTATATGAGTATTTTTATATTGGGTATGTCTGGTACAATTCATGATTGTTCCTTACAAATTTGCTCACCAGGAATTTGCATTTTTTAAAATTAAAGTTTCTTTGTAAGAGACATTGAAGGCGTTATACAAACATGAAAACAAAATAACATTCTAGATTTTTACAGTCAAGTGCTTGCTTGCAAACTAGCTTGATTTGATATAAAATACAATTAGAAGACCCTCATTTAATTGGCATTGCAATAGTTCATCAAGGGGGAGAAGTCTTATCAACTCCGATCTGGTGGACACAGAGAACCAAATTTCAAAAGATAAGGCTTACAAACCTACCCTATAGGGCAAGACAGTTGGCTTGGGAGCATGAGAATACTTTTAGTTTGAGTTCTAATTTTGAAAAGGCGTTTAAATTTTGAAAATAATTAGTTCTCACAACACTTCCGCATTTCTCGAAGCAATTGTGTGCTTTAAGAGTATTGCATTTTGAATTAAAAAATGCTTTATGATCCACATAGAAGACTTAATTTTTTTATTTTTCATTGACTGCAGGAATGTGTTGTCATTGGAAAGCATGCAGAGAGCTTTCATTTTAAGCTCAATATTTTGCCTTCTATCCACTTGCATATACTTTTTTGTGAATTTGATGGCAATGTTACAAATTAGAATCTTTTCACTTGTTTTAAAAAGATGATACTTACCTATACATGAGTTATATTTTATTTGGGTGGACCTCACATGAAATCTTCCTCCTATAAATAGAAGGCCTTACATAATGCACTTTAATGCTTCATGTTCAATTCACAAAATTCTTGAGTTTTTTACATTTAGGATAGTTGAAAAGAGAGTGAGAAGTTTCTATTAGTCACTTGCGAGCAAGTTTTCAAATTCCTTATAAGTCTAATGCAAATCTTGTGTGTCTTCAGCTTTGTTCTTTTGAAAATTGTATGCTAGCTTAAGTATTCATTATATCCACTTGCAATTTTTATTTCATTTTTGTTGTATTTGACCCCAACAAAGACCTTTGTGTGCCAATGGTGGATGGTATTTAGAGCAATTTGTCCATCACTTATGTTGTTATGGCTAACAAGGGGAAGAAAAATATAACCTCCAACAGGAATCATATTCAGCTTGGATCCAAGGATTGCTAACTTCCAGAGACTAGCATTAGAGCAGTAAGCAAAGTTGGTGCGAGCGAGCTCCTGGATTAGGATGCTCACAATGATCATTATGGCCAATGTGTGGTCAAACCCTAGCTCTAAATTTCCCATCATATGCAACTATCCAGGGAGAGGAATTAGAGGTAGAAAGGATAGCTGAAATCAGGTTCAACAAACTTCAAGCAGGACTTAACCTGAATCCATAAAGTCTCACAAACAAATCTCTTTTATAAGCCACCAGTCTAATAGAGCCTTCTCTAGCAAGCCCAATTGCAATTTCCTCTTCTTCTTCTTCACATTCCATCGGGCATGTTGACAACTTCACCTAAGGGCTTACGTGTGGTTTCCAGCTTCACACATCGTTGAACCCATCGATGCCAAACTCAGGTTGCAACTTCCTCACTAATCACCAAGGGTTATGGGAATTTTGTTAGCACTGAAAGTCGGAGAGTATGAGATAGAAAAAGATGGAGGCAATTTTCTATAAGTGCGATAATAGGATATAATAGATTGGGATGTATTGCACATGAGGGAGATAAGGATGTGAATAAGAGGCGTATGAGAGATTAGAGTAAATAGGACTCCTTCCGCTGGATGGGACTCACTAGACCCAGGTTATATATTTAGCTTTTTTTTTTTAATTTTGTAAAAAATGCGTATTAACTTCCCCTCGTAAATCTGTCATTCATGCGCATTGAAAATTTATCTTGGTCCTATGGATTTTAGTTTTATATTCATTTCCTCACACCCTCAAATAGATTTTCACAACTCTTTATTTCAAATTTTTTTTTGCACCTGAAAGTGTCAATTTCACGTCTCACATGCAAGAATTTTTTTTTTTTTTTTGAAATCTCATGTAGCAACACGAGCAATATGGGTTGCTTAATAACACATTGATGCACTCCATTTATTAAACGAAGTAACAGATGATTACTTTTGATTTCAATCGGGACATTTTGATTCAGATTTGCACTACATCACATATGTTAGCCTAATTCTCATCTTGTTCGATCAATTAAATTGCAAGGGCTCTTTCCAGGAAATTTTGATTCCGAATGCATCTATGATAACTATTTTGTGAAACGAATGATGATTGAGTGATTGTTACATTAATCAATGTGTTTACAACAAGATTCATGTGATACTGCATCCATTGAATGCTATCTATATCATATTTGGTCGAGTTGAAAGTAAAAAAAATATGGAGGTCAACAATTTCATCTTAGTCTTTCTTCTAATACCCTAAATTCTTCAATGTTCCTAACATATTCCTATCACATTGGTGCATTTTTTAACTCTACAAATTCTTTGCAACTTTGTCATTAATAGGAGTTACTACTAAAAGAGATTAATAAAAATAATTATGCGCTCTATACTTCCTAATTCACCACAATTCCACAAAAAAATGTTCTTAAATATACCATATTTTGATAAAATTGAAGATATTCTAGAGGTTTCCCGATGCTCCATCCATATAACATACCAATACTATATTTTCCTATAAAACTTACTTAAGAACTCCATAATATTCTCTTACAAATAATCCTCGAGGACTTCTCTGTTGGCTCAAGAAAATGGTGCGTCGGCACGAATCCCGCTTTGCAGCCATAGGATTCTATTTATCTTAAGTCAGATTGTATTTAACCAGATTTCCTCTGAGGGTAGTGCAAGGGTTTAATTAGATCTGGGTCCTTACTTCCTATGAGCGCAAGCACTCATAGTTAATTACCCCTCTTAACACACACGTAAGAAAGAACTCTCGATTAAGGATGAATAAATTTTTGGTGATTTTAGTCTCAATTGTGGGAAAAATGGAGGTAAACTCGATCAAGATCCAATGGTTCCATAATTCTGGGTATTTAGGTTTCAGTCTACCAACACTAACAATCATTGATCGTAGTATCTAAGAAATCTGATTAGCAACCATGGGTTGCCTCCTCTCAGGGATCCCGAGTTGGTTGAGGTGGTCAGATTTGAGTTTTAATTTTATTGGGTTTTGAGGTTTATATTTATTAAAATACTCAGTAGTTGGTTTGGTTTGGAGTTTATGACTTCATTTAGAAGTTACCCAGAAATTTAAATTTAAGCGGGTCTTACCGCTTCTCTTGGAAATAGCCCAATTGTTTGAATTTGAGTCAGGACTTACGACTTTCATTAAAAGCAGCCCGAAAAGTGAGTCTTATGACTTCTATTAAAAGCACCCCATTAGTGGGTCTTACAATTTAGCTCTATAGGCTAAGCTGCCCATTAATTTGAATTTGATTGTTTGGGTTTTAGGGTTATAGGAATTTCCCTAACATGTGGGTCTTACAACTTCACTTAGAAGTTGCCCGTTAGCGGGTCTTATAACATAGCTCTATAGCAAGGTTGTCCAAGGATTTAATTATTTGGGTAGGTCTTACATCTTCCCTTTTGAAGTTGCCTATAAGTGGGTCTTACAACTTAATATTTTA
Source organism: Dendrobium officinale (assembly GCA_019514585.1). Classification (NCBI taxonomy): domain Eukaryota; kingdom Viridiplantae; phylum Streptophyta; class Magnoliopsida; order Asparagales; family Orchidaceae; genus Dendrobium; species Dendrobium officinale. Next base: position 31,399 of record JACXSL010000027.1, read on the forward strand.
GATTAAGATGCCTGTTAATTTTTATTTAAGGGTTTGATATTTCATTTAGAAATTTCCCAAATAATAGGTTTGACGACTCCCATTACAAATTCCCTAGTTATTTGGGTAGGACGAATCTTACTGCTTCCCTATAGAAGTAGCCCGTTTGTGGGTCTTACAATTTAGCCCTATAGGCTAAACTGCCCATATGTTTTTTGTTTGTTGGTTTGAGTGGACAACAGTTGTTTATTAGCTTGACACTAGACTGTGGTTTTCAGTTATTTACTAGCTCGACACATACTAATCAAAATTTATTGTTATGTGGCACTAGTGCTTCTGCTACAGTACTTTGTTTTTTTTTTCTTTTCAATACCGTAGACTATACTAGTAGTTACTATACTAATAACTTGTTCTACTTTCTGTCTATAGCTTAGCATATCACTTATTTTTTTTCCTACGTTAGCATTTATTTTAATGCTAATGAATTTTATTTACTTGTTCGTAGGAGTTTGTGTTGATTCAAAGTTTAGAGGGTTTATAATGTTTGTGGAGAGCAGGGTTTGAGAGTTTGTGATTTTTTTTTGAGAGTTGGTTATGTTGACTGTGCTAAGGGTTTGTTGTGTTTGTTGAGTTTTGAGTTGTGAATTGAGTTTATTTGAGGGTTGGTTGTGTTTGAGTTGTGAGTTGAGTTTGTTGGTTGTGTTTGAGTTTTGAATTTGAGTTGAGTTCTTGAGTTGAGTTGTGTTTGAGTTGTTGAGTAAAGTTGAGTTGTGTTTGAGTTGCGAGTTTGAATTGAGTTGTTTAGTTGAGTTGATTAATGCAAATATTTTTAATATAAATTTTATTTCATTTAAAAAGGTTTTATATTGGTTGATTAATTAATTAATTCAATTAATTAAATAAAAGTTCAATTAATTAATGATTTATTAAATGAATTATTAATTTAAATTTTATTTTGAATGAATTGTTATTTTAAGGATGAGGACATCAGATTTCGACACATGTACCATCGACGGGGACGTAGATCGACGACCACGATCCGTAGTCTTTATGTCACGACCCGGCCCGGTGAGCTCGCGTAACAATTAACATCTATCTTAAAATCTATCTCCATAATAATTTGAAAGAGCCTCTAAAACATCAATTTAAAAACTCAATTAACATAAAACTCAAATAAATTCAAATTACCTTTCTTCCTGAGCTCCTCTCCTACGGTATACGTTACTGTCTCTTCTACTGATTTGATCTGCCTACGCTTACCTGAAAATGTTAACAATTAACATTAAGCTAAAGCTCAATAAGTAATACACAATTCTAAACTACAGAAATCAAGATAAACTGAACAATATGCTAAATGCAAATTTCATATGAACATAATATTAAAAAAAAATGATTTCATACTAACATAACATTAAACATATCATATCATAAACCATATCTTTCATTTTCCTTTCCATATTCATATCATTATACATATCTTTCTCGTTTCATATATAATACAACCGTCACAGGAGTCACCGTCTGTACCATAAAGGTACTCCTTTACCATTTTCCTTTTCCATATCCTTTACCATTTTATCGTGCACGAGTACAGCGTCTCCAGCTAGTACCATAAGGGGGTGAACTCCATCCTTTCAGCATACACATACAAGCATTCAAATAACATTCATATCGTATCATATCTTTTCATCTTATTTCATATAACACATAAACTTATAATATAATGCCATAAAATGTACATGTAATTGTATGATCATTCATTTGACAACAATAAAGAATTTGACAGCAGTAAAGGATAATGATTGCATATAACTTGAGGGTAACAAAAGTATTACTGAAATAAAAAACCGTGCATACTTACAGAAGTTTGGGAATCTGATTTCTCTTGCTAGTCCTTCTTCCTTCGATGTCACCACAATTAATCACCTACAATTATCAATTTCTCAATCTTAAAATCTACAAAATAATTTAAAACAAAATCTTTTCTTTCTAAACTATTCTAGATTCTCTCTTTCCCTCACTCTCTCTCTCTCCCAATTAAAGCTTAACACATACATATATTCTAAAAATTCAATAGTTTGTATAATTACATATATTAATGAAAATAACACTTCACCCAAAAGCTAAATTAATTTAAAATAAGTTGTATTTTTGGATTTAACCTAAAACCCAAATTTTAGAAAACCTATTTTCATTAAAATGCTTAATTTTGCATGCTAAAACTTCCCATTCATCAAAATAATAATTATGGAAAACTAATTTTCGGATTAACTAATTTTAAAAATTAGGAAAATACCATTTTGTATGATAAACCTAATTTATACATTTCGAAACCTTCTTAGGACCCTTAGGAACCATATTTGTAAAAGCATTTTCAAAAGCTCCAACTTTAGAGAAAAACCCTAATTTTCTAACTCCACATTTTTTTTAAGAAAAACATCATTCTTATGCACAAGATCATCTCTTAAACATATCCTAACATTTTCTTAAAGAAAAACAAAGTTTTCCCTCAAACCCTAGATTTTCATTTTAAGAAAACTTTGAGAGGAAAGGAGGAATACATAAGTAAAGCATACCTTAATTTTCCTCTTATTCTCCTCTACAATTTCCCTAGCTTTCTTCGCCGGAAAACTCGCCGGAGCAGCCGCGGGTCGCCTCGCGTGCTTCCGCCTTCTCCCTTCCGCACGCCTCTTTCGTTCGGCCAAACCGTGCGTGAAATGAGAGGGGGAGGCTCGGTTTGCTTAATAGGGAGGAAGGGAAAATGCCAAAAGACCTCTATGCCCTCACTTAAACAACCCATGCTTGAATAAACATTAGGGGTACGTTGGGTATTAAGAGACTTCTCTAATTTTTATTTCCTAAATTAAGCAAAATTAAATATAAGTTCTATATACCAAATTTCTTAGAATTTTGCATAGAATTTTATAAAATTATTCCCGTCGAAATCCGACAACATTGAATTTTTCACTTAAAACTCGTCGTGGCGCTTTGAAAAGCGTGCGAAAACGACATTTTTTTCAGGTTTTCACACTTTATTTTTGATGTATTTTGCATTTTTAATTATTTATGTATTTTCAGTTTTCCAAGTTTACCCCTAGGGGTAGTGAGTCTCTATTGATGCCCCGAGGGCATTTGTGTCTTTTTATTTTCTTAGTTTTGAGGCCTATATATGGTCTCCATGCTTTGTATGAGATGATGATTACTGAATGGAAATTTCAGATTTTTGTTTCTAGATCTCTTTGTGAGTTCTTGAGAGGAGAAACCCTAGGTGGGTGATTGCAATACTCGTCAATCTTGGAGGATTCGAAGGTTCGCGGTTTCTTGTTGTTCGTTGTCATCTCATCCACCACCCCTCATCCTTAGCTCAACCCGCCGCCCTCATCGTTCTCTTCTCCTCCCCAAAACCGATCTATCCACCTCCCAAACACCAAGCCGCCGCCCTTGACCCTCCCAACTGCCGGCCGCCTATGCCCAGCAGCCGGCCACCTCCCAGCCGCCTCCCCTTCTCCTTGCTCAACCCGCCGACCCCACCCCCCTAGCCAAAATCTGAAATTAAAATTCCTTTGGCCTTTATCCACTTTCCTAAAATATGTTCTAGTTAATTAGGAAAGTTACCTTTTTTTTTTTAATTAGGAAAGTTACCTAATTGAATTTCAACTTAAAATTTGAAATTCAAAAAACTTTCATAATACTAAAACTTAAATTTGGAAACCCCCTTATTTAATTAAATCTGAGATTAAAATCAGATTTGATTTATGTCCCTAATTATTCTTTGGGGCCCACCTAATTAAAACAAGATCTCCCTCTCCCCTCTCTATATGGCCGGCCCCCCTTAACCCTTCCCCTCTCTCTCCAATAAGCATTTAATTTCCCGCACTCTTCCCTAGTCCCCTCCTAAAGCCGCCACCCCTTCCCTTTTTGAGAACTAACTTGAAATTCAAATTATTCTCCCCCCAATCTTAGGAAAATCTGAATTAATCTCAGATTTTCTGAGAATCCCTCTTCCCGACTTCACCTCTTAGCTCAACTCGCCTCCCCCCACCCCCTCTTCCCTTACCCGCTGTAAAACCTGCAAAACGTCGTTTTAGAACTCGCACGCTTTTCAAAGCGTCGCGACGAGTTTTAAATGAAAAATTCGAGGTTGTCGGATTTCGATGGAAATAATTTTGAAAATCTACGCAAAATTCTAAGAAATTTGATGTATAGAACTTATATTTAATTTTGCTTAATTTAGGAGTTAAAATTAAGAGAAGTCTCATAATACCCAAAGTACCCTTAATGCTTATTCAAGTATGGGTTACTTAAGTGAGGGCAAATAGGTAATTAGACCTTTCCCTTAACTCCTAAGCCTTAAGGGGACCGATTCTATTCGGTCCCCTCATTCCTTCGTGCGACCGAACCGAAGGGGGAGGAAAGGGCGGACGGGCAAGGCGGAGGGGAACTCTTCGGGTGGCGGCTCCGACGAGTTTTCCGGCGAAGAAAGCTAGGGAAATTGTAGGGAAGACTAAGGGAAGGCTAAGGTATGTGTTTTGCTAGAGTTTTACTTCCTTTCTCTTGAGTTTTCCCTAAGTAATGAAAACTAGGGTTTTGAGAAAACTTAAGTTTTCTTTGAGATTCTTTTGAGAAAAGTTTAGGGAAGGGTAGTGTGATGTTTTTAAACCCTAATGTGTAATTTCTTTTATCAAAATATGAATTTTGAAAATTAGGGTTTTACTTAAAATTGATATTCTTTGGAAATGCCTTCACAAAAGATATTTCTAAGGGTATGGGGAAGTTTTTATGAGAAGACATTATAAGGTTTAAGCAAAATTTTGAGTTTATGGATTTAGGGTTTTTCCCTAATCATGATATTTTTGATCCCCATGGTTTTCATAGGTTGTTGGGAGGATTTTAGAAGCAAATACATGGGTTTTGCTTGAAAAACTATATTTTCTAATTTTTGATTTATTTAATTCCGAAAATTGAATTTATTTTAATGATGTTTTGGAGGTGAGGAAGGGTGTTGTATGCTTAGAATCTAAGGATTTGGCCTAAACTTTTAATGAGAGAAAATGAGTTGTGAGATTTTATGAAATATGAGAAGGGTTTGTTTTGGAACTTAAACAAAACATAGAAATGTCCCTTTTATTACTTTAGAATTAAGGTTTAGTTTATTGTGTAGGAATTAGTCACTTATGCTTTTCTTTAAGGGGCTGTTTGGTTGCCTGAATTAGGAGTGTAAAGTAAACCAATTACATCTATTTACTAAATTTGGTTGTTTGGTTAATTTTAGCGGAATAAAATGAAGTCATCGGATGGATTAGGCGTGTATAACTGGGGCTATTTTACGGGAGTTAGAAACCCGCTCGATACGAGCGGGTTATAAATTCATCCGAAGAAAAGCGTTCGGCTTCATTTCACGAGAGGCTTCTTCGGCTCCTTCGTTCTTGTTCGACATCGCCGTTCTCGGTTCTTCCGTTCTTATTTACTAGAAGCCAGCGAGCGGACTCTTTCATGATGGCGGCGAGTCGTTCATGAATGCCGCGAAAGACTACCCGCCGCCATTACTGGTGAGACGGACCACCGCAACTGTCGCCTGAGCAGCCGCAACAGCGCGTCCGCCGCCGCAGCGGTATAGTGGCCGGAGCCACGCCTGTTTTTCAAGCTTTGCTCTTCTTCTGTTTCTCCGTATAATGGCCGGAGCCACGCCTCCTCCGCCAGCGGAATCCTCCTTGCTGTATCAAAGGAATCTCTTCCAGATTTAAAGCTCCATCTCTTCTTATCTTTTCTTTCTTCATTGCAGGGAACCTTTCGTTCTCCAGTATCTCTTTTGCTTCCGAATAATCTTCTCAGCCATTTTGTAGCTCGCCCCATTGTTAACTGAACTGATGAATCTACAAAGAGGAAGGACAGGATAAAGAAGACGAAGACAGACCTCAAAAGATGGAGAAAAGGTTCGATTCTTCCGCTCAAACAAAAAAAGAGAAGAACCTCGACCGCATAAAAAAGTAAAGAAATTTTGAATTTTATAATAAAGAGATAATGTCGACAGTATTTCTCATTGATCCGAAGATTAAGAGCATTAGCAAGATCGATTTTTTATTTGAAAATGGCAGACAGATCGATCGTCATCTAAAATCAGATAAAACATAAAAGAGTCTGAGCGGAGAAGAAGGGGGAAAGGTATTACTGAACCAGCTCTTCTAAGTTGTAACTCTCCTACTGCCTGTGCCTCAACACTTTGTAATTATTGAGAGAACATCTGAATTTTTATTTGCATATAAGATTTGTTATCTTATAAAAATACACGACAGAGTGAGAGAAATAAAAATATTATATCATATAATTTCAAAAATTTTTATAACTTCTTTTATAAATACATTAGTTATAATGACAAAAAAAATATTGCAAATGCACTGTTTTTATTTTACTTTGGATATATCTAACAAAACAAAGGAAACAGTTCTCCTACGTTTACTTTGCAGACAACCAAACAGCCTCAAAATATTTAGAATGCACTACATTTATTTTACGCTGCATTTGCTTTACACTGCGTTTACTTTGTAGGCAACCAAACAGCCCCTAAATGTTTCTTTTAGATATACAACGTGTGGAGGGAAAGAGTTGATCGGACAAACGAAAGGGGGGGCACGAATTGAGGTAGGTGGAATGGATGTTTTTATAAATAATAGCTAACCTTTCTTTCATTACATTTACATAGAAATGATAAATTCCTTCATGCTTATTATGATATCTTTTTATGACTCTTGCTTATTTGTAAAAGTTCATGGGCGTTAAAAGCAAAGGCAAAGGTTTTCTTTATGCAAATGTAAAATTCAAGAATGGATCACATGCTCATTTCTCTTTTTATGCTATACATGTGTTTCCTCTTACTTGCAAAAGCACACATAAGCATATCAAGCATGCATTTCTTTAAGAAAATATACAAGTGGTTAGTTTAAGAATGATTTACATCAAGCATATCTTATGGTTATATAAATAATACATGTATGTGCATGTTGACGCGGGAGTATCACATGGAAAAGGAGGCTCTTATGAGCCATGGAAAAGGAGGCCCTTATGAGCCATGGAAAAGGATGGTTCCTATGAACCAATGGAAAAGGAAATGGCCAATTTATATGTACCTTATCAGTACAAGTGATACTCCTGAGACGGGTGTTATAGTTATATATATATATTAAACTGTTATGAATGTTTCATACACATGTTATATGCATTTGAGATTATCACTTGAGGCATGATGTTTTAAAAAGGAAGAAAAGAAAGGTTATGGAAGGATTAAGCATTTGAAAGTTGAGGTAAATGTATCCCTTTCTTTGAGCACAACTTGTTATATGATTGATGATTCTTTTGCTAAATTACTGAAAGCATGTTATAGTTTTCTCTCTTGATTCTAAGTTTATTTGAATTTCCATTCTCACCTATTGAGTATAAGACTCACCCTCGTTGTGGGAATACTTTTCAGGAGGATCTAGGAAAAGGTAAATGGCCGACCAACCACCGCGCACCTACCGTCGTAGGGAGACGACGGGCGGCAGGTTCTTTTGTGTTTTAATGTTTTGTATAGAAAGATTAGAAATTGAATGTAAGAGAAAAAAAAGTTTATGTTTGGAGATTGTAGTGGCTCTTTCTTTATGTTGATGCTTCATTTTGGAGTTATATTAATTATTTTATAAAGTTTCTTTTATCTTCTTTCTGTCCGATCTCTATTCCCGCCTCGCACTTGCGAGCTAACCGGGCCGGGTCGTGACAAGAATGGTATCAGAGTAAAGAATTTGAGGATATTAATTTTTATGAAAGAGCCAATAAGATGATCTTATAGGTTAGGGTAGGTATAAGGTGTTTGTGTTATTTAATGCTTAGATTATTTTGTTAACTTATGTTTCAGGGCTGGGGAACCTGAACTTGATGCCACAAATGGCAATACTGGAGAGGTCAGGAGGGAATTACCGTCAGTAGTGGAGCCTCAAGGTAGTAGCATTAATGCTACTTTGGATTCTTTAACTCAAATGATGGCGGCTATGACACAGATGATAAAGAATACTCAGACCCAAGCTGGAGGCAGTGGAGGCACTGTTATGGATAAGAACTTAAAATTATTCCAAGATATGAAGCCACCATCATTTGTGAGAGGTGGAGCTATAGAGGCAGAGGATTGGTTAATAAAAGTTGAGAAGATTTTGGAGGGAATGCTATGCCCTCAGGATAGAAGGGTTGCCTTAGCTGCATATGCTTTTAATGGGGAAGTAGAAAGATGGTGGAAAAGTTAGTTGGAAGGAACTTTTGGTGGGATACCTAGCAACCAAATAACATGGGAGGAGTTTGTCAAAGTGTTTAGAGATTGGTATGTACCAATGACTGCTAGGAGGTCAATGCAAGTCAAATTTAATAGACTGGTGCAGGGTGACAAGACCATTACAGAGTATGAGGCTGAATTCACAATACTTTCTAGGTATGCCTCTCATCTAATCCCTAATGCAGAAGAGAAATGCCACAGCTTCCTTTGTGGCTTGAGGGATAGCATAAGACAGCCATTGGTTCCTTTGGGTATTGAAGATTACTCTACATTAGTTGATAGAGCACGGAAGATTGAGCTGGATTATCAGAATACTCAGAGGAGGAGAGACTTCCAGAAGAGGAAGAATGAAGATAGATCAAGGCCTGCCCAATCTTTTCATTCTGGAAGGCCTAATTGGAAGAAGCCCAAACCCAACACTTCAGAGAGCAGCACTCCTGTTCTGTGTAATAAGTGTGGAAGGGCTCATAGGGGAGAGTGCCTTTCTGGCACCAATACTTGTTTTTGGTGCCATCAACCAGGACATATGGCAAAGTCTTGCCCTACCTTAGGACAAAAGTCTACTCCAGAGGCCAGAACAGGTAGTGCCCCTCAGAGGACAGTTGGAAGGCCTAGGATGGTGGAGTCTACTGCATCAACTCCAAATCAAGGTCAAGCTCGTCCACCGGTTCAACCAAGAGTTTATGGAATGTCACAACATGAAGCAAAAGACTCTCCTGATGTTATCACAGGTATGGACTTTATTTAATGTCAATGAATTCCTTTATGTTTTATGGGTAAGATGAGCTTTATGTTATATTACATGCATGGTATTTAGGAACAATCTTTGTATGTAACAAACCTATTAAGGTGTTGTTTGATACGGGAGCATCGCATTTTTTCATTTCAGAGGAGTTTATTAAGTATGTTGGTTTGTCTTCCTCATGTATGCTCAAACCCTTATCAGTTTTGATGCCCAATGGGAGTCAGTTGGAAACAAACGAGGGGTGTTATGTGGAGTTGGTTATTGGTGATAGAAATTTGGGAGCAGATCTTATGGTATTGCCTTTAACAGAATTTGATATGATTCTAGGTATGGATTGGTGGTCTAGTCAGTTTGTGACCATAGACTGTAATAAGAAAGAACTTAAATTTTGTATGTCAGGGGAGAAAGAATTTAAATTCATAGGAGAAAGGGGCATAACTTCTATGATAATCCCTTCTTTGGTGGCATACAAATTGTTGAGGAGGGTAATGAAGGTTTTTTAGCTTTATGTTAAGGAGGAGAAGAAAGAAGAAAGGAGATTAGAGGAGATACCTGTAGTGCAAGAGTATCCAGAAGTGTTCGCAGATGATTTACCTGGAATGCCTCCAAGAAGGGAGATTGATTTTACCATTGAACTGGTTAGTGGAGCAGATCCTGTTGCTAAAGCCCCTTATAGGATGGCCATAAAAGAGCTGAAGGAACAGAAAGAACAATTTGAAGAGTTGCTTAATAAAGGATTCATTAGGCCTAGCACTTCTCCTTGGGGTGCTCCTGTGCTCTTTGTGAAGAAGAAGGATGAGAGTTTAAGGTTTTGCATAGACTACAGAGAATTGAACAAGTTGACTATAAAGAATAAATACCCTCTTCCGAGAATTGATGACTTGTTTGATCAGTTGGAGGGTGCCTCTGTGTTTTCCAAGATAGACTTGAGATCAGGATACTATCAGCTCAAGGTCAGAGAAGAGGACATAGCAAAGACACCATTCAACATTAGATACGGGCATTTTGAGTTTACATTGATGCCTTTTGGCCTAACAAATGCCCCTGCAGTGTTTATGGATCTCATGAATAGAATCTTTAAGCCTTCTTTGGATCTATTCGTGATTGTATTCATTGATGACATACTTGTTTACTCCCCAGATGAAAGGATGCATTCAAATCATTTAAGGTCAGTATTGTATACCTTAAAAGATAATGATTTGTATGCTAAGTTCTCCAAATGTGAGTTTTGGTTGAAAAGTGTGAACTTTTTGGGTCATGTGATTAGCAATGGAGAGATCTATGTGGATTAGCACAAGGTACAAGCTATAGCAGATTGGCCACGACCCACTACTGTGACGGAGATCAGGAGCTTTTTGGGTTTAGCTGGTTACTATAGAAGATTTGTTGAGGGGTTTTCTCGAATAGCTATGCTATTATCTAGATTGACCCAAAAGGCAGTGAAATTTGTATGGAAAGATCAATGTGAAGAGACTTTTCAAAGATTGAAACAGTGTTTGATGACTACTCCAGTGCTTACCATTCCTTCAGGGACGAATAGATTTCAGCTTTATGGTGATGCCTCTCACAAAGGGTTGGGTTGTGTATTGATGCAGAATAGAAGGGTTGTTGCTTATGCTTCAAGGCAACTGAATAACCATGAAAGAAACTATTCAACCCATGATCTGGAATTAGCTGCAGTGATTTTTGCTTTAAAGATATGGAGACATTACTTGTATGGAGTGAAGTGTGAAGTATTTACGGATCATCAAAATTTAAAATACATCTACACACAGAAAGAGTTGAATTTGAGGCAGAGGAGATGGTTAGAGCTTATCAAGGATTATGATTTGGATATCCAATATCATCCAGGCAAGGCAAATGTTGTAGCAGATGCCTTAAGCAGGAAGACTTCTAGTAGTGCCAGTTGGATGATTACACAACAGCAAGAGTTGGTAAGAGATCTAGAGAAGCTACAGATTTTTTCTAGTTCAGCCCAATGATGCAGAGTTTGTTGCTTTGAATCAGATGATCATTCAGTCCACCTTAAAGGATAGGATAAGGGAAGCCTTGCCACAAGATACAGAATTTGAGAGAGTCTTAAATTTGGTGAAGGTTGGTCATGTGGAGGAGTTTGAGCTCGATGAGGATGAGCTACTACGATATAGAGGCAAAATTTGTATCCCTATTGTTGGAGATTTGAGGAAGGACATCCTTCAGGAAGCTCATTATTTACGTTATACAATTCACCCAGGTAGTAACAAGATGTACCAAGATTTGAATGAATACTTTTGGTGGCCAGGGATGAAGAAAAGTGTAGCAGAATTTGTGGCTAAGTGTACAGTTTGCTAGATGGTTAAGGTAGAACATCAAAAGCTAGGAGGGTTATTGCAGTCTTTACCTATACCAGAATGGAAGTGGGAAGACATAGCCATAGATTTTGTGGTTGGATTGCCTAGATCTAGAACTGGTCATGATGCTTTATGGGTGATCATTGATAGGTTGACCAAGTCAGCGCACTTTTTACCTATTAAACAATCTGATGCTGTTGAGAAGTTGGCAAGTGTTTATGTTAATGAGATTGTTAGACTTCATGGTGTACCAAGATCGATAGTATCAGATAGAGATGGGAGATTTACCTTTAGATTATGGAGGAAGGTTCAAGAGGCAATGGGCACTAGACTTACTTTCAGTACAGCCTTTCATCCTCAAACAGATGGTCAATCAGAGAGGACAATTCAGACATTGGAGGATTTACTCAGATTATGTGTACTAGATTTTGGTGGTAAATGGGAGACACAGATTTCATTGATTGAATTTGCCTATAACAATAGCTTCCAGGCAAGTATTGGTATGACATCCTATGAAGCTTTATATGGAAGGAGGTGTAGAACTCCTTTTATGTTGGGCTGAGGCAGGAGAAAGAAAGATCAGTGGAGCTGATTTAGTAGATGATGCTACTAAAAAGATAAGACTGATTCGTGATAGATTGAAGGCTGTGCAAGATAGACAGAATAAGTACTATGATGCCAAACATAGATTTGTTGAGTTTGAGGTTGGAGAGTTTGTATTCCTCAAGGTTAGTCCAATGAAGGGTGTAAAGAGATTTGACAAGATTGGAAAATTGAGTTCAAGGTATGTTGGCCCTTTTGAGATTTCAGAGAGAGTTGGTAGTGTGGCTTACAGATTGATTTTGTCATCTCACATGAGTGGAGTATATAATGTATTCCACATCTCTTCCTTGAAGAAATACATTACAGATGAAACCCTGAAGATAAGTACTGAAGTAATAGACATCCAACCAGATCTGACATTTGTAGAAGAACCTGAGAAGATCATAGATTATGATGTTAAGCAGCTTCATAGTAGAGAGATTTCTTATGTCAAAGTTATGTGGAAGCATGAAAGAAAGATGCTACTTGGGAGAAGGAATCAGAGATGAGGGAGAGCTACCCTCACTTATTTGTCTAAGGTATGATTTCTTAAGCATGTCTTAAATTTCGAGGACAAAATTTTTATAAGGGAGGGAGAATTGTAAAACCCGCAAAACGTCATTTTAGACATCGCACGCTTTTCAAAGCGTCGCGACGAGTTTTAGGTGAAAAATTCGAGGTTGTCGGATTTCGATGGAAATAATTTTGAAAAATTCTATGCAAAATTCTAAGAAATTTGATGTATAGAACTTATATTTAATTTTGCTTAATTTAGGAATTAAAATTAAGAGAAGTCTCATAATACCCAAAGTACCCTTAATGTTTATTCAAGTATGGGTTACTTAAGTGAGGGCAAATAGTTAATTAGACCTTTCCCTTAACTCCTAAGCCTTAAGGGGACCGATTCTATTCGATCCCCTCATTCCTTCGTGCGACCGAACCGAAGGGGGAGGAAAGGGCAGACGGGCAAGGCGGAGGGGAACTCCTCGGGTGGCGGCTCCGGCGAGTTTTCCGGCTAAGAAAGCTAGGGAAATTGTAGGGAAGACTAAGGGAAGGTTAAGGTATGTGTTTTGCTAGAGTTTTTCTTCCTTTCCCTTGAGTTTTCCCTAAGTAATGAAAACTAGGGTTTTGAGAAAACTTAAGTTTTCTTTGAGATTTTTTGAGAAAAGTTTAGGGAAGGATAGTGTGATGTTTCTAAACCCTAGTATGTAATTTCTTTTATCAAAATATGAATTTTGAAAATTAGGATTTTACTTAAAATTGACCTTCTTTGGAAATGCCTTCACAAAATATATTTCTAAGGGTATGGGGAAGTTTTTATGGAAAGACATTGTAAGGTTTAAGCAAAATTTTGAGTTTATGGATTTAGGGTTTTTCCCCAATCATGATATTTTTGATCCCCATGGTTTTCATAAGTTGTTGGGAGGATTTTAAAAGCAAATACATGGGTTTTGCTTGAAAAATTATATTTTTAATTTTTGATTTATTTAATTTCGAAAATTGAATTTATTTTAATGAAGTTTTGGAGGTGAGGAAGGGTGTTGTATGCTTAGAATCTAAGGATTTGGCCTAAACTTTTAATGAGAGAAAATTGGTTGATAGATTTCATGAAATATGGAAAGGGTTTGTTTTGGAACTTAAACAAAACATAGAAAGGTCCCTTTTATTACTTTAGAATTAAAGTTTAGTTTATTGTGTAGTAATTAGTCACTTATGCTTTTCTTTAAATGTTTCTTTTAGATATACAACGTGTGGAGGGAAAGAGTTGATCGGACAAACGAAAGGGGGGGCACGAATTCAGGTAGGTAGAATGGAAGTTTATATAAATAATAGCTAACATTTCTTTCATTATATTTACATAGAAATGGTAAATTCCTTCATGCTTATTATGATATCTTTTTATGACTCTGGCTTCTTTGTAAAAGTTCATGGACGTTAAAAGCAAAGGCAAAGATTTTTTTATGCAAATGTAAAATTCAAGAATGAATCACATGCTCATTTCTCTTTTTATGCTATACATGTCCTTCCTCTTACTTGCAAAAGCACACATAAGCATATCAAGCATGCATTTCTTTAAGGAAATATACAAGTGGTTAGTTTAAGAATGATTTACATCAAGCATATCTTATGGTTATATAAATAATATATGTATGTGCATGTTGACGCGGGAGTATCACATGGAAAAGGAGGCTCTTATGAGCCATGAAAAAGGAGGCTCTTATGAGCCATGGAAAAGGATAGTTCCTATGAACCAATGGAAAAGGAAATGGTCAATTTATATGTACCTTATCAGTACAAGTGATACTACTGAAACAGGTGTTATAGTTATATATATATTAAACTGTTATGATTGTTTCATACACATGTTATATGCATTTGAGATTATCACTTGAGACATGATGTTTTAAAAAGGAAGAAAGGAAAGGTTATGGAAGGATTAAGCATTTAAAAGTTGAGGTAAATGTATGCTTTTCTTTGAGCACAACTTGTTATATGATTAATGATTCTTTTGCTAAAATACTCAAAGCATGTTATAGTTTTCTCTCTTGATTCTAAGTTTATTTGAATTTCCATTCTCACCTATTGAGTATAAGACTCACCCTCATTGTGGGAATACTTTTTAGGAGGATCTAGGAAAGGGTAAATGGCCGACCAACCACCGCGCACCTACCGTCGTAGGGAGACGACGGACGGCAGGTTCTTTTGTGTTTTGATGTTTTGTATAGAAAGATTAGAAATAGAATGTAAGAGAAAAAAGTTACACTTGTGGATCCCATTTTGTATCTTTTTGTAAACTTAATGTTGAATCTATCTATTGGTGATTTTTTTTTTAATGAAAGAAAAGAAAAAGTTTATGTTTGGAGATTGTAGTGGCTCTTTCTTTATGTTGATGCTTCATTTTGGAGTTATATTAATTGTTTTGTAAATTTTCTTTTATCTTCTTTCTGTCCGATCTCTGTTCCCGCCTCGCACTTGCGAGCTAACCGGGCCGGGTCGTGACAAGAGTGGTATAAGAGCAAAGAATTTGAGGATATTGATTTTTATGAAAGAGCCAATACGATGATCTTATAGGTTAGGGTAGGTATAAGGTGCTTGTGTTATTTAATACTTAGATTGTTTTGTTAACTTATGTTTCAGGGCTGGGGAACCTGAACTTGATGCCACAAATGACAACACTGGAAAGGTCAGGAGGGAATTACCGTCAGTAGTGGAGTCTCAAGGTAGTAGCATTAATGCTACTTTGGATTCTTTAACTTAAATGATGGCGGCTATGACACAGATGATAAAGAATACTCAGACCAAGCTGGAGGCAGTGGAGGCACTGTTATGGATAAGAACTTAAAATATTCTAAGATATGAAGCCACCATCATTTGTGAGAGGTGGAGCTATAGAGGCAGAGGATTGGTTAATGAAAGTTAGGAAGATTTTGGAGGAAATGCTATGCCCTCAGGATAGAAGGGTTGCCTTAGCTGCATATGCTTTTAATGGGGAAGTAGAAAGATGGTGGAAAAGTCAGTTGGAAGGAACTTTTGGTGGGAGACCTAGCAACCAAATAACATGGGAGGAGTTTGTCAAAGTGTTTAGAGATTGGTATGTACCAATGACTGCTAGGAGGTCAATGCAAGACAAATTTAATAGACTGGTGCAGGGTGACAAGACCATTACAGAGTATGAGGCTGAATTCACGATGCTTTCTAGGTATGCCTCTCATCTAATCCCCAATGCAGAAGAGAAATGCCACAGCTTCCTTTGTGGCTTGAGGGATAGCATAAGACAACCATTGGTTCCTTTGGGTATTGAAGATTACTCTACATTAGTTGATAGAGCACGGAAGATTGAGCTGGATTATCAGAGTACTCAGAGGAGGAGAGACTTCCAGAAGAGGAAGAATGAAGATAGATCAAGGCCTGCCCAATATTTTCATTCTGAAAGGCCTAATTGGAAGAAGCCCAAGTCCAACACTTCATAGAGCAGCACTCCTGTTCTGTGAAATAAGTGTGGAAGGGCTCATAGGGGAGAGTGCCTTTCTGGCACCAATACCTATTTTTGGTGTCATCAACCAAGACATATGGCAAAGTCTTGCCCTACCTTGGGACAAAAGTCTACTCCAGAGGCCAGAACAGGTAGTGCTACTCAGAGGACAGTTGGAAGGCCTAGGATGGTGGAGTCTACTGCATCAACTCCAAATCAAGGTCAAGCTCGTCCACCGGTTCAACCAAGAGTTTATGGAATGTCACAACATGAAGCAAAAGACTCTCCTGATGTTATTACAGGTATGGACTTTATTTAATGTCAATGAATTACTTTATGTTTTATGAGTAAGATGAGCTTTATGTTATGTTACATGCATGGTATTTAGGAACAATCTTTGTATGTAACAAGCCTATTAAGGTGTTATTTGATACGGGAGCATCGCATTCTTTCATTTCAGAGGAGTTTATTAAGTCTGTTGGTTTGTCTTCCTCATGTATGCTCAAACCCTTATCAGTTTTGATGCCCAATGGGAGTCAATTGGAAACCAACGAGGGGTGTTATGTGGAGTTGGTTATTGGTGATAGAAATTTGGGAGCAGATCTTATGGTATTGTCTTTAACTAAATTTGATATGATTCTAGGTATGGATTGGTAGTCTAGTCACTTTGTGACCATAGACTGTAATAAGAAAGAACTTAAATTTTGTATGCCAGTGGAGAAAGAATTTAAATTCATAGGAGAAAGAGGCATAACTTCCATGATAATCCCTTCTTTGGTGGCATACAAATTATTGAGGAAGAATAATGAAGGTTTTTTAGCTTTATATTAAGGAGGAGAAGAAATAAGAGAGGAGATTAGAGGAGATACCTGTTGTGCATGAGTATCCAGAAGTGTTCGCAGATGATTTACCTGAAATGCCTCCAAGAAGGGAGATTGATTTTACCATTGAACTGGTTAGTGGAGCAGATCCTGTTGCTAAAGCCCCTTATAGGATGGCCATAAAAGAGCTGAAGGAACAGAAAGAACAATTTGAAGAGTTGTTTAATAAAGGATTCATTAGGCCTAGCACTTCTCCTTGGGGTGCTCCTGTGCTCTTTGTGAAGAAGAAGGATGAGAGTTTAAGGCTTTGCATAGATTACAGAGAATTGAACATGTTGACTATAAAGAATAAATACCCTCTTCCGAGAATTGATGACTTGTTTGATCAGTTGGAGGGTGCCTCTGTGTTTTCCAAGATAGACTTGAGATCAGGATACTATCAGCTCAAGGTCAGAGAAGAGGACATAGCAAAGACACCATTCAACATTAGATACGGGCATTTTGAGTTTACATTGATGCCTTTTGGCCTAACAAATGCCCCTGCAGTGTTTATGGATCTCATGAATAGAATCTTTAAGCCTTCTTTGGATCTATTCGTGATTGTATTCATTGATGACATACTTGTTTACTCCCCAGATGAAAGGATGCATTCAAATCATTTAAGGTCAGTATTGTATACCTTAAAAGATAATGATTTGTATGTTAAGTTCTCCAAATGTGAGTTTTGGTTGAAAAGTGTGAACTTTTTGGGTCATGTGATTAGCAATGGAGAGATCTCTGTGGATTAGCACAAGGTACAAGCTATAGCAGATTGGCCACGACCCACTACTGTGACGGAGATCAGGAGCTTTTTGGGTTTAGCTGGTTACTATAGAAGATTTGTTGAGGGGTTTTCTCGAATAGCTAGGCTATTATCTAGATTGACCCAAAAGGCAGTGAAATTTGAATGAACAGATCAATGTGAAGAGACTTTTCAAAGATTGAAACAGTGTTTGATGACTACTCCAGTGTTTACCATTCCTTCAGGGACGAATAGATTTCAGCTTTATAGTGATGCCTCTCAAAAAGGGTTGGGTTGTGTATTGATGCAGAATGGAAGGGTTGTTGCTTATGCTTCAAGGCAACTGAATAACCATGAAAGAAACTATCCAACACATGATCTGGAGTTAGCTGCAGTGGTTTTTGCTTTAAAGATATGGAGACATTACTTGTATGGAGTGAAGTGTGAAGTATTTACGGATCATAAAAATTTTAAATACATCTTCACACAGAAAGAGTTGAATTTGAGGCAGAGGAGATGGTTGGAGCTTATCAAGGATTATGATTTGGATATCCAATATCATCCAGGCAAGGCAAATGTTGTAGCAGATGCCTTAAGCAAGAAGACTTCTAGTAGTGCCAGTTGGATGATTACACAACAGCAAGAGTTGGTAAGAGATCTAGAGAAGCTACAGAATTTTGTAGTTCAGCCCAATGATGCAGAGTTTGTTGCTTTGAATCAGATGATCATTCAATCCACCTTAAAGGATAGGATAAGGGAAGCCTTGCCACAAGATACAGAATTTGAGAAAGTCTTAAATTTGGTGAAGGTTGGTCATGTGGAGGAGTTTGAGCTCGATGAGGATGAGCTACTACGGTATAGAGGCAAAATTTGTACCCGTAATGTTGGAGATTTGAGGAAGGACATCCTTCAGGAAGCTCACTATTCACGTTATACAATTCACCCAAGTAGCAACAAGATGTACCAAGATTTGAAGGAATACTTTTAGTGGCCAGGGATGAAGAAAAGTGTAGCAGAATTTGTGGCTAAGTATACAGTTTGCCAGATGGTTAAGGTAGAACATCAAAAGCCAGTGCAGCCTTTACCTATACCAGAATGGAAGTGGGAAGACATAGCCATGGATTTTGTGGTTGGATTGCCTAGATCTAGAACTGGTCATGATGCTTTATGGATGATCATTGATAGGTTGGCCAAGTCAGCGCACTTTTTACCTATGAAACAATCTGATGCTGTTGAGAAGTTGGCAAGTGTTTATATTAATGAGATTGATAGACTTCATGGTTTACCAAGATCGATAGTATCAGATAGAGATGGGAGATTTACCTCTAGATTATGGAGGAAGGTTCAAGAGGCAATGTGCACTAGACATACTTTCAGTACAGTCTTTCACCCTCAAATAGATGGTCAATTAGAGAGGACTATTCAGACATTGGAGGATTTAATCAGATTATGTGTACTAGATTTTGGTGGTAAATGGGAGACACATTCCATTGATTGAATTTGCCTATAACAATAGCTTCCAGGCAAGTATTGGTATGGCACCCTATGAAGCTTTATATGGAAGGAGGTGTAAAACTCCTTTATGTTGGGCTGAGGCAGGAGAGAAAGATCATTGGAGCTGATTTAGTAGATGATGCTACTAAAAAGATAAGACGGATTCGTGATAGATTGAAGGCTGTGCAAGATAGACAGAAGAAGTACTATGATGCCAAACATAGATTTGTTGAGTTTGAGGTTGGAGAGTTTGTATTCCTCAAGGTTAGTCCTATGAAGGGTGTAAAGAGATTTGGCAATATTGGGAAATTGAGTTCAAGGTATGTTGGCCCTTTTGAGATTTCAGAGAGAGTTGGTAGTGTGGCTTACAGATTGATTTTGTCATCTCACATGAGTGGAGTACATAATGTATTCCACATCTCTTCCCTGAAGAAATACATTTCAGATGAAGCCCTGAAGATAAGTACTGAAGTAATAAACATCCAACCAGATCTGACATTTGTAGAAGAACTTGAGAAGATCATAGATTATGATGTTAAGCAGCTTCGTAGTAGAGAGATTCCTTATGTCAAAGTTATGTGGAAGCATGGAAGAAAGATGCTACTTGGGAGAAGGAATCAGAAAATGAGGGAGAGCTACCCTCACTTATTTGTCTAAGGTATGATTTCTTAAGCTTGTCTTAAATTTTGAGAACAAAATTTTTATAAGGGAGGGAGAATTGTAAAACCCGCAAAACGTCATTTTAGACCTCGCACGCTTTTCAAAGCGTCGCGACGAGTTTTAAGTGAAAAATTCGAGGTTGTCGAATTTCGATGGAAATAATTTTGAAAAATTCTATGCAAAATTCTAAGAAATTTGATGTATAGAATTTATATTTAATTTTGCTTAATTTAGGAATTAAAATTAAGAGAAGTCTCATAATACCCAAAGTACCCTTAATGTTTATTCAAGTATGGGTTACTTAAGTGAGGGAAAATATGTAATTAGACCTTTCCCTTAACTCCTAAGCCTTAAGGGGACCAATTCTATTCGGTCCCCTCATTCCTTCGTGCGACCGAATCGAAGGGGGAGGTAAGGGCGGACGGGCAAGGCGGAGGGGAACTCCTCGGGTGGCGGCTCCGGCGAGTTTTCCGGCGAAGAAAGCTAGGGAAATTGTAGGGAAGACTAAGGGAAGGCTAAGGTATGTGTTTTGCTAAAGTTTTTCTTCCTTTCTCTTGAGTTTTCCCTAAGTAATGAAAACTAGGGTTTTGAGAAAACTTAAGTTTTCTTTGAGATTTTTGAGAAAAGTTTAGGGAAGGGTAGTGTGATGTTTCTAAACCCTAATATGTAATTTCTTTTATCAAAATATGAATTTTGAAAATTAGCATTTTACTTAAAATTTATATTCTTTGGAATTGCTTTAACAAAAGATATTTCTAAGGGTATGGGGAAGTTTTTATAGAAAGACATTGTAAGGTTTAAGCCAAATTTTGAGTTTATGGATTTAGGGTTTTTCCCCAATCATGATATTTTTGATCCCCATGGTTTTCATAGGTTGTTGGGAGGATTTTAAAAGCAAATACATGGTGTTTGCTTAAAAAACTATATTTTTTAATTTTTGATTTATTTAATTCCGAAAATTGAATTTATTTTAATGATGTTTTGGAGGTGAGGAAGGGTGTTGTATGCTTAGAATCTAAGGATTTGGCCTAAACTTTTAATGAGAGAAAATTGGTTGAGAGATTTCATGAAATATGGAAAGGGTTTGTTTTGGAACTTAAACAAAACATAGAAATATCCCTTTTATTACTTTAGAATTAAAGTTTAGTTTATTGTGTAGGAATTAGTCACTTATGCTTTTCTTTAAATGTTTCTTTTAAATATACAACGTGTGGAGGGAAAGAGTTGATCGGACAAACGAAAGGGGGGGCACGAATTGAGGTAAGTAGAATGAAAGTTTTTATAAATAATAGCTAACCTTTCTTTAATTACATTTACATAGAAATGGTAAATTCCTTCATGCTTATTATGATATCTTTTTATGACTCTTGCTTCTTTGTAAAAGTTCATGGACATTAAAAGCAAAGGCAAAGGTTTTCTTTATGCAAATGTAAAATTCAGGAATGGATCACATGCTCATTTCTCTTTTTATGCTATACATGTCTTTACTCTTACTTGCAAAAGCACACATAAGCATATCAAGCATGCATTTCTTTAAGGAAATATACAAGTGGTTAGTTTAAGAATGATTTACATCAAGCATATCTTATGGTTACATAAATAATACATGTATGTGCATGTTGACGCGGGAGTATCACATGGAAAAGGAGGCTCTTATGAGCCATGGAAAAGGAGGTTCTTATGAGCCATGGAAAAAGATAGTTCCTATGAACCAATGGAAAAGGAAATGACCAATTTATATGTACCTTATCAGTACAAGTGATACTCCTGAGACGGGTGTTATAGTTATATATATATTAAACTGTTATGAATATTTCATACACATGTTATATGCATTTGAGATTATCACTTGAGGCATGATGTTTTAAAAAGGAAGAAAGGAAAGGTTATGGAAGGATTAAGCATTTGAAAGTTGAGGTAAATGTATACTTTTCTTTGAGCACAACTTGTTATATGATTGATGATTCTTTTGCTAAATTACTCAGAGCATGTTATAGTTTTCTCTCTTGATTCTAAGTTTATTTGAATTTCCATTCTCACTTATTGAGTATAAGACTCACCCTCGTTGTAGGAATACTTTTCAGGAGGATCTAGGAAAGGGTAAATGGCCGACCAACCACCGCGCAGCTACCGTCGTAGGGAGACGACGGGCGGCAGGTTCTTTTGTGTTTTGATGTTTTGTATAGAAAGATTAGAAATGGAATGTAAGAGAAAAAGGTTACACTTGTGGATCCCCTTTTGTATCTTTTTGTAAACTTAATGCTGAATCCATCTATTAGTGATTTTTTTTTTAATGAAAGAAAAGAAAAAATTTATGTTTGAAGATTGTAGTGGCTCTTTCTTTATGTTGATGCTTCATTTTGGAGTTATATATATTTGTTTTGTAAAGTTTCTTTTATCTTCTTTCTGTCCGATCTCTGTTCCCGCCTCGCACTTACGAGCTAACCGGGCCGGGTCGTGACAAGAGTGGTAATCAGAGCAAAGAATTTGAGGATATTGATTTTTATGAAAGAGCCAATAGGATGATCTTATAGGTTAGGGTAGGTATAAGGTGCTTGTGTTATTTAATGCTTAGATTATTTTGTTAACTTATGTTTCAGGGCTGGGGAACCTGAACTTGATGCCACAAATGACAACACTGGAGAGGTCAGGAGGGAATTATCGTCAGTAGTGGAGCCTCAAGGTAGTAGCATTAATGCTACTTTGGATTCTTTAACTCAAATGATGGCGGCTATGACACAGATGATAAAGAATACTCAGACCCAAGATGGAGGCAGTGGAGGCACTGTTATAGATAAGAACTTAAAATTATTCCAAGATATGAAGCCACCATCATTTGTGAAAGGTGGAGCTATAAAGGCAGAGGATTGGTTAATAAAAGTTGAGAAGATTTTGGAGGGAATGCTATGCCCTCAAGATAAAAGGGTTGCCTTAGCTGCATATGCTTTTAATGGAGAAGTAGAAAGATGGTGGAAAAGTCAGTTGGAAGGAACTTTTGGTGGGAGACCTAGCAACCAAATAATATGGGAGGAGTTTTTCAAAGTGTTTAGAGATTGGTATGTACCAATGACTGCTAGGAGGTAAATGCAAGACAAATTTAATAGACTGGTGCAGGGTGACAAGACCATTACAGAGTATAAGGCTGAATTCACGATGCTTTCTAGGTATGCCTCTCATCTAATCCCTAATGCAGAAGAGAAATGCCACCGCTTCCTTTGTGGCTTGAGGGAGGGCATAAGAAAGCCATTGGTTCCTTTGGGTATTGAAGATTACTCTACATTAGTTGATAGAGCACGGAAGATTGAGCTGGATTATCAGAGTACTCAGAGGAGGAGAGACTTCCAGAAGAGGAAGAATGAAGATAGATCAAGGCCTGCCCAATATTTTCATTCTGAAAGGCCTAATTGGAAGAAGCCCAAGTCCAACACTTCATAGAGCAGCACTCCTGTTCTATGAAATAAGTGTGGAAGGGCTCATAGGGGAGAGTGCCTTTCTGGCACCAATACCTATTTTTGGTGCCATCAACCAAGACATATGGCAAAGTCTTGCCCTACCTTGGGACAAAAGTCTACTCCAGAGGCCAGAACAGGTAGTGCTCCTCAGAGGACAGTTGGAAGGCCTAGGATGGTGGAGTCTACTGCATCAACTCCAAATCAAGGTCAAGCTCGTCCACCGGTTCAACCAAGAGTTTATGGAATGTCACAACATGAAGCAAAAGACTCTCCTGATGTTATCACAGGTATGGACTTTATTTAATGTCAATGAATTCCTTTATGTTTTATGGGTAAGATGAGGTTTATGTTATGTTACATGCATGATATTTAGGAACAATCTTTGTATGTAACAAGCCTATTAAGGTGTTGTTTGATACGGGAGCATCGCATTCTTTCATTTCAGAGGAGTTTATTAAGTCTGTTGGTTTGTCTTCCTCATGTATGCTCAAACCCTTATCAGTTTTGATGCCTAATGGGAGTCAGTTGGAAACCAACGAGGGGTGTTATGTGGAGTTGGTTATTGGTGATAGAAATTTGGGAGCAGATCTTATGGTATTGCCTTTAACGGAATTTGATATGATTCTAGGTATGGATTGGTTGTTTAGTCACTTTGTGACCATAGACTGTAATAAGAACGAACTTAAATTTTGTATGCCAGGGGAGAAAGAATTTAAATTCATAGGAGAAAGAGGCATAACTTCCATGATAATCCCTTCTTTGGTGGCATACAAATTGTTGAGGAAGGGTAATGAAGGTTTTTTAGCTTTATGTTAAGGAGGAGAAGAAAGAAGAGAGGAGATTAGAGGAGATACCTGTTGTGCAAGAGTATCCAGAAGTGTTCGCAGATGATTTACCTGGAATGCCTCCAAGAAGGGAGATTGATTTTACCATTGAACTGGTTAGTGGAGCAGATCCTGTTGCTAAAGCCCTTATAGGATGGCCATAAAAAAGTTGAAGGAACAGAAAGAACAATTTGAAGAGTTGCTTAATAAAGGATTCATTAGGCCTAGCACTTCTCCTTGGGGTGCTCCTGTGCTCTTTGTGAAGAAGAAGGATGAGAGTTTAAGGCTTTGCATAGACTACAGAGAATTGAACAAGTTGACTATAAAGAATAAATACCCTCTTCCGAGAATTGATGACTTGTTTGATCAATTGGAGGGTGCCTCTGTGTTTTCCAAGATAGACTTGAGATCAGGATACTATCAGCTCAAGGTCAGAGAAGAGGACATAGCAAAGACAACATTCAACATTAGATACGGGCATTTTGAGTTTACATTGATGCCTTTTGGCCTAACAAATGCCCCTGCAGTGTTTATGGATCTCATGAATAGAATCTTTAAGCCTTCTTTGGATCTATTCGTGATTGTATTCATTGATGACATACTTGTTTACTCCCTAGATGAAAGGATGCATTCAAATCATTTAAGCTCAGTATTGTATACCTTAAAAGATAATGATTTGTATGCTAAGTTCTCCAAATGTGAGTTTTGGTTGAAAAGTGTGAACTTTTTGGGTCATGTGATTAGCAATGGAGAGATCTATGTGGATTAGCACAAGGTACAAGCTATAGCAGATTGGCCACGACCCACTACTGTGATGGAGATCAGGAGCTTTTTGGGTTTAGCTGGTTACTATAGAAGATTTGTTGAGGGGTTTTCTCGAATAGCTAGGCTATTATCTAGATTGACCCAAAAGGCAGTGAAATTTGAATGAACATATCAATGTGAAGAGACTTTTCAAAGATTGAAACAGTGTTTGATGACTACTCCAGTGCTTACCATTCCTTCAGGGACGAATAGATTTCAGCTTTATAGTGATGCCTCTCACAAAGGGTTGGGTTGTGTATTGATGCAGAATGGAAGGGTTGTTGCTTATGCTTCAAGGCAACTGAATAACCATGAAAGAAACTATCCAACCCATGATCTGGAGTTAGCTGCAGTGGTTTTTGCTTTAAAGATATGGAGACATTACTTGTATAGAGTGAAGTGTGAAGTATTTACGGATCATAAAAATTTAAAATACATCTTCACACAGAAAGAGTTGAATTTGAGGCAGAGGAGATGGTTGGAGCTTATCAAGGATTATGATTTGGATATCCAATATCATCCAGGCAAGGCAAATGTTGCAGCAGATGCCTTAAGCACGAAGACTTCTAGTAGTGCCAGTTGGATGATTACACAATAGCAAGAGTTGGTAAGAGATTTAGAGAAGCTACAGATTTTTGTAGTTCAGCCCAATGATGCAGAGTTTGTTGCTTTGAATCAGATGATCATTCAGTCCACCTTTAAGGATAGGATAAGGGAAGCCTTGCCACAAGATACAGAATTTGAGAAAGTCTTAAATTTGGTGAAGGTTGGTCATGTGGAGGAGTTTGAGCTCGATGAAGATGAGCTACTATGGTATAGAGGCAAAATTTGTATCCCTAATGTTGGAGATTTGAGGAAGGACATCCTTCAGGAAGCTCACTATTCACGTTATACAATTCACCCAAGTAGTAACAAGATGTACCAAGATTTGAAGGAATACTTTTAGTGGCCAGGGATGAAGAAAAGTGTAGCAGAATTTGTGGCTAAGTGTACAGTTTGCCAGATGGTTAAGGTAGAACATCAAAAGCCAGGAGGGTTATTGCAGCCTTTACCTATACCAGAATGGAAGTGAGAAGATATAGCCATGGATTTTGTGGTTGGATTGCCTAGATCTAGAACTGGTCATGATACTTTATGGGTGATCATTGATAGGTTGACCAAGTCAGCGCACTTTTTACCTATGAAACAATTTGATGCTGCTGAGAAGTTGACAAGTGTTTATGTTAATGAGATTGTTAGACTTCATGGTTTACCAAGATCGATAGTATCAGATAGAGATGGGAGATTTACCTCTAGATTATGGAGGAAGGTTCAAGAGGCAATCCTATTGGCAAACATCAATCTTCTCATTGTAAACTACAAAGTGTTGAAGTTGGCCTGTAATGAATTTCATTGTGTTGGAATACTTTTGTAAAGAGTTACAAGATCTTTGTTGTACAAGTCATGGTTTAGTTGGAGTTACTGGTTTTGTTTCGTATGTATATGTTTTTGAAGGGTGACATGTGTAAATGTTGAAAAGAGAAGTGTTTTTGTGAAAAGTGTGTATTGGAAAGTATTTAGATTTTGAAAATTTAAGAAGTGGAACTAATGTGTTTTGAAAATTGAAACTCAAGGTGATGCTTATTAAAGATGGGAATTGGAGATGGTAGGTTTTAAAGGTAGAAATATATGTTGGAAGGGTTTTGTGTAAGAAAAATGAAAGGTGAATTGTATGATTCTTTGGAAAAATGACACATATTTTGAAAGACGAATCATGTATAACTTGAAAAGTGAAATGTTTTGAAAGCAATTTTTGTTTAAAGGAAGGTGTATTTCTTTGAAAGGTAAAAATGAGTGATTTGTAATAGTGAAGGCTATGAGATTTTTGAAAGTTATAATATTTTGAGAGAGAAAGTTTGGGTGAGGAAGAATGAGTTTGTTGGATGAAAATCAAAAACTCTATTGCTCTCTACCTTTCTCTATTTATTTCTTCTTCCCCTTTCTTGTCACCTTAGAATGAATGTTAGAAAGATATAAAATATACTTCCAAAAATAAAAGTTTCAGAAAGCAATTACAAAGCTAGTGATCAAGCCCGAAGAAAGGTGTGTTTGGATTTAAATTCTGTCTTTTAATTATTTCATTTTATAATTATAAAACGTGCTTCTAATCCCTATTTTATCTGTTTTCTTCTCTTTATTTGCATGAACTACGAGGAACGGTACTGATCGAGTGAACAAAAGGACAAGGAGCTAATGACGTCAGCCGCTTCTATCCAACCGGGTAGAGGTGCTACGGGCGGAACCACCGGGTCGTAGCCCCCGGTGACTGTGAGTATTTCTAAACTTAGAAAACTTTTAGGGACCCCTTGATGTGGTTTGTGCGAAACCTTCCCTTTTAGGTCCCTGTAGTAACTTCAATTTAATTAGGATTACTTTTTGCTCTTAGATTCCTAAAATCCCTTTACATGTACGAAATGTCCTAAGGGTTAGTAATAACAAATTTTATCCCATACAACAGTAGTGACACTTAAGGACAAAAATTAAGGACCGGGTCTTAGAAAACTTAGACTTATGATGCATGTACACATTAGGGTAGAGACATATAACATAGAAAACTTAGTGACATTCATTTATTATTATTTTATTTTATTTTTATTTATTTATTTAACAAATTAAATTTAATTAACTAAAAATTTTTCTTTTAAATAATAATTGATTTAGGACATATCAAAACCACACCTTTTAATACACACACTTAGAATTATTTGTTAGGACAACCGACTCTAGTTTTAAGTTAGGCCGGTGTTTATTTCCTTACTGCACTGTGACGGGCTTTTTCTTGGTTTTCACTGCATGTTGGTTGTAAAATTATTGGTGTGTTTGTTTACTTACTTTTATTGTATTCTGTGATGTGATTTGATTGACGATTAGATTACCCATAGGTTAGGAGCGATCTGGTTGTTAACAGAATTTTCTGCAGGTGGCCACACTCGTGCAGGGCAGAAAAAGGGGGCTAATTATTCAATAATTTTATAAAATGCTACAGGTGCTTCAGCTGCTTAGCCCCCAAATGAAAAAGAGTGTGGCCAAGTGTGGATAATTGATTTAATTTAAATGCAAATATATAACTGCTTGGGATGAATTTTATTATAAACTGCTTAGGATAACCCTGCAGGTGGCCTAGATTTTTCTTTACCTTTCTGTGAAATGTAATATAATGTAAATGTATTTGAAAAGTCAAAAAATTATGAAAGTGATTTTGAAAGTGGGATATCACATCCAATTTGGAATCCAAAGAAAGGAGAATATACCTTAAAAGGATTATTCTATTTTATTTCGAAAGCCAAATAAGGATGATTCAATATCCAAATAGAAAAGAAAATATCCCTTTTAGGGATGAGTTTCTTTTCATTTGGATATTCAGAACCCGACGGATTCAAGAAGTTCGTAGAAGAAGAAAAGATAGAACGAGAAAATTGAAGAAAGAAGATGAAGAAATGAAGATTCAAGGAACAGTATATCCCATTTCAAAAATCACTTGCGTCATTCTTAGGATTAGAATCCGGGTTTGTTGTCAGTGGTGCCCGGCCACTTTACTTTTCTGCAAATTCTGGGTGTAATATGGACATTGGACATTATATTTGGATTATTAAAATTGATTGTTTACATTGTTTGTGCAGTAGATTTTTTTAGGACCTTGCATGCCGTGTTTTGTTTTAGCCTGGATTCGAATCGATCGAATTTTTTTTTTTTCGTAAGGGTACGCTTAAAATTCTTTTACTTGTAATTAAAAAATAAAAATTTTTTAGGCTCACATAGTAACTCTAACGTTCTAAGAAGTAAGCTCGGGACCGCCGAGAGTCAGCATAAGCATATTATTACTTTCTCTTCCTTGTTAGGCACCTCCCCGCCTGCGGGTTCTGGCAGACCACTTGACCTATGAGGGTGCAGTTCTGTCAAGGGGAAGTTGTGCAATCTCTAGGGAAAAACCTATTTTCTAAGCCTAATTTTTAAACTGCTTTATTATCATTTTATGCATTCGAGTCAATTAGCATGCATTGCATTAGATACAAATTAAAAAGAGTCTAAAATATTAATTGTATTTCTAGACATTTATCACCCTACATAAGTTGAGGGGCCAATTAGGATCTGTCTTAGATGTCGGCCCCCAATTCCTTAAAACTTAAACAACGTCCCTACCCATCTTTCATAAGAGACTGGATACATGATTTTAAAGCGTCTAGGTGATTAGCTGGCTCCCCAATCCAGGCCGGGGTAAGTCCAGATTTGTACTTCATTAGTTAGGTTCGGGTCACTACTTTGTAGTACCCAAATTAGATTTAGGTTCTGAGGCAGATTCTTTTTAGATCTTAAGTCCTCGCTCTCCGGGAGTATAGTCCCAAATTTCTAATAAAACATCAATTTAAACATAAAATTTTCTCCTAAAATGTAAAGCCCAACATAGGGTAGGCTGAGGTTGCCTCTGAGCTTCTCAGAATCCAGCTCCTACTTTTTCTCCTTTGACTCGCTAATAAATATTCAACATTGAGCTTTCTCCTTGAAAATTCATACTTCTTTTTCCTTGTCTTTTACTTTGTAATCAGAAGGGTATAAAATCACTGCTTTAATCGAGAGTTTTCTAAGCCTAATTTTTAAACTGCTTCATTATCATTTTATGCATTCGAGTCAATTAGCATGCATTGCATTAGATACAAATTAAAAAGAGTCTAAAATATTAATTGTATTTCTAGACATTTATCACCCTACATAAGTTGAGGGGCCAATTAGGATCTGTCTTAGATGTCGGCCCCCAATTCCTTAAAACTTAAACAACGTCCCTACCCATCTTTCATAAGAGACTGGATACATGATTTTAAAGCGCCTAGGTGATTAGCTGGCTCCCCAATCCAGGCCGGGGTAAGTCCAGATTTGTACTTCATTAGTTAGGTTCGGGTCACTACTTTGTAGTACCCAAATTAGATTTAGGTTCTGAGGCAGATTCTTTTTAGATCTTAAGTCCTCGCTCTCCGGGAGTATAGTCCCAAATTTCTAATAAAACATCAATTTAAACATAAAATTTTCTCCTAAAATGTAAAGCCCAACATAGGGTAGGCTGAGGTTGCCTCTGAGCTTCTCAGAATCCAGCTCCTCCTACTTTTTCTCCTTTGACTCGCTAATAAATGTTCAACATTGAGCTTTCTCCTTGAAAATTCATACTTCTTTTTCCTTGTCTTTTACTTTGTAATCAGAAGGGTATAAAATCACTGCTATAATCGAGAGTTTTCTTAGGAGTATCCCTCCTAGGATGTAATTAACTATAGGGGCTTGCTCCTATAGGGATTTGAGAACCCCAGACTAAAATAAACCTTGTTTTCTTTATATAAAACAAGGGAAGAATCTTTGGGAATGCAGATATCTTTAAAAAACTTTATTTCTAATCTTAAATATGCTCGTAGTATGTTATTATTGTCTTTTTATGCAATATAATTTATTACTTGATATAAATTTGAGAACCCCAGACTAAACTAGACTTACTTTCAGTACAGCCTTTCACCCTCAAACAGATGGTCAATCAGAGAGGACTATTCAGACATTGGAGGATTTACTCAGATTATGTATACTAGATTTTGGTGGTAAATGGAAGACACACATACCATTGATTGAATTTGCCTATAACAATAGCTTCCAGGCAAGTATTGGTATGGCACCCTATGAAGCTTTATATGGAAGGAGGTGTAGAACTCCTTTATGTTAGGCTAAGGCAGGAGAAAGAAAGATCATTGGAGCTGATTTAGTAGATGATGCTACTAAAAAGATAAGACTGATTCGTGATAGATTGAAGGCTGTGCAAGATAGACAGAAGAAGTACTATGATGCCAAACATAGATTTGTTGAGTTTGAGGTTGAAGAGTTTGTATTCCTCAAGGTTAGTCCTATGAAGGGTGTAAAGAGATTTGGCAATATTGGGAAATTGAGTTCAAGGTATGTTGGCTCTTTTGAGATTTCAGAGAGAGTGGGTAGTGTGGCTTACAGATTGATTTTGTCATCTCACATGAGTGGAGTACATAATGTATTCCACATCTCTTCCCTGAGGAAATACATTTCAGATGAAGCCCTGAAGATAAGTACTGAAGTAATAGACATCCAACCAGATCTGACATTTGTAGAAGAACCTGAGAAGATCATAGATTATGATGTTAAGCAGCTTCATAGTAGAGAGATTCCTTATGTCAAAGTTATGTGGAAGCATGGAAGAAAGATGCTACTTGGGAGAAGGAATCAGAGATGAGGGAGAGCTACCCTCACTTATTTGTCTAAGGTATGATTTCTTAAGCTTGTCTTAAATTTTGAGGACAAAATTTTTATAAGGGAAGGAGAATTGTAAAACCCGCAAAACGTCATTTTAGACCTCACACGCTTTTCAAAGCGTCGCGACGAGTTTTAAGTGAAAAATTCTACGCAAAATTCTAAGAAATTTGATGTATAGAACTTATATTTAATTTTGCTTAATTTAGGAATTAAAATTAAGAGAAGTCTCATAATACCCAAAGTACCCTTAATGTTTATTCAAGTATGGGTTACTTAAGTGAGGGCAAATAGGTAATTAGACCTTTCCCTTAACTCCTAAGCCTTAAGGGGACCGATTCTATTCGGTCCCCTCATTCCTTCGTGCGACCGAACCGAAGGGGGAGGAAAGGACGGACGGGCAAGGCGGAGGGGAACTCCTCGGGTGGCGGCTCCGGCGAGTTTTCCGGCGAAGAAAGCTAGGGAAATTGTAGGGAAGACTAAGGGAAGGCTAAGGTATGTGTTTTGCTAGAGTTTTTATTCCTTTCCCTTGAGTTTTTCCTAAGTAATGAAAATTAGGGTTTTGAGAAAACTTAAGTTTTCTTTGAGATTTTTTGAGAAAAGTTTAGGGAAGGGTAGTGTGATGTTTCTAAACCCTAATGTATAATTTCTTTTATCAAAATATGAATTTTGAAAATTAGGGTTTTACTTAAATTTGATCTTCTTTGGAAATGCCTTCACAAAAGATATTTCTAAGGGTATGAGGAAGTTTTTATGGAAAGACATTGTAAGGTTTAAGCAAAATTTTGAGTTTATGGATTTAGGGTTTTTCCCTAATCATGATATTTTTGATCCCCATGGTTTTCATAGGTTGTTGGGAGGATTTTAAAAGCAAATACATGGGTTTTGCTTGAAAAACTATATTTTTTAATTTTTGATTTATTTAATTCCGAAAATTGAATTTATTTTAATGATGTTTTGGAGGTGAGGAAGGGTGTTGTATGCTTAGAATCTAAGGATTTGGCCTAAACTTTTAATGAGTGAAAATTGGTTGAGAGATTTCATGAAATATGGAAAGGGTTTGTTTTGGAACTTAAACAAAATATAGAAAGGTCCCTTTTATTACTTTAGAATTAAGGTTTAGTTTATTGTGTAGGAATTAGTCACTTATGTTTTTCTTTAAATGTTTCTTTTAGATATACGTGTGGAGGGAAAGAGTTGCTCGGACAAACGAAAGGGGGGCACGGATTGAGGTAGGTGGAATGAAAGTTTTTATAAATAATAGCTAACCTTTCTTTCATTACATTTACATAGAAATGGTAAATTCATTCATGCTTATTATGATATCTTTTTATGACTCTTGCTTCTTTGTAAAAGTTCATGGACGTTAAAAGCAAAGGCAAAGGTTTTCTTTATGCAAATGTAAAATTCAGGAATGGATCACATGCTCATTTCTCTTTTTATGCTATACATGTCTTTCCTCTTACTTGCAAAAGCACACATAAGCATATCAAGCATGCATTTCTTTAAGGAAATATACAAGTGGTTAGTTTAAAAATGATTTACATCAAGCATATCTTATGGTTATATAAATAATACATGTATGTGCATGTTGACGCGGGAGTATCACATGGAAAATGAGGCTCTTATGAGCCATGAAAAAGGATGGTTCCTATGAACCAATGGAAAAGGAAATGACCAATTTTTATGTACCTTATCAGTACAAGTGATACTCCTGAGACAGGTGTTATAGTTATATATATATTAAACTGTTATGAATGTTTCATACACATGTTATATACATTTGAGATTATCACTTGACGCATGATGTTTTAAAAAGGAAGAAAGGAAAGGTTATGGAAGGATTAAGCATTTGAAAGTTGAGGTAAAGGTATGCTTTTCTTTGAGCACAACTTGTTATATGATTGATGATTCTTTTGCTAAATTACTCAAAGCATGTTATAGTTTTCTTTCTTGATTCTAAGTTTATTTGAATTTTCATTCTCACCTATTGAGTATAAGACTCACCCTCGTTGTGGGAATACTTTTCAGGAGGATCTAGGAAGGGGTAAATGGCCGACCAACCACCGCGCACCTACCGTCGTAGGGAGACGACGGACGGCAGGTTCTTTTGTGTTTTGATGTTTTGCATAGAAAGATTAGAAATAGAATGTAAGAGAAAAAGGTTACACTTGTGGATCCCCTTTTGTATCTTTTTTGTAAACTTAATGCTGAATCCATCTATTGGTGATTTTTTTTAATGAAAGAAAAGAAAAAGTTTATGTTTGGAGATTGTAGTGGCTCTTTCTTTATGTTGATGCTTCATTTTGGAGTTATATTAATTGTTTTGTAAAGTTTTTTTTATCTTCTTTATGTCCGATCTCTATTCCCGCCTTGCACTTGCGAGCTAACTGGGCCGGGTCATGACACCCGCCTACCTCCTCTACCAGCCGCCCCTTCAACCCATTCCAACCGGCGGCTCCCACCAAGGAACACCACACGGATATGCCCAATCTCATGGATGGCGGATCTTGAAGACAAACCTATCTTCGCATATGAAAAAAATGGCCACATAAACGTCCTATGATCTCCGTTCTTTGACATTGGATTTGGAGAGGAAAGCACAGTCGAAGAATACCTCGCCCGCATCCAATATTGCTTGATCGATATCGTCGGTGAGCAACTACCTTTCGGTTCGTGGCAACTAGTCGGACGCCGGGCACCTCCTCCAACTCCGGCTACTTCTCCGGCAACTTCTACCCTAGGCGTTGCTTGTTTTCTAGTGGCGTCACTAAGTGTGCTTGCAATTCTCTTCCGCTAACCACCAACTCCAAGAGATTGAGTGAGGGATCTCTAGGTGACTTTTTTAAATTTTAAATGTTGGGCTTTGTTAATGTACCATTTGCATTTACTGTAATTTTGGTTATCAATTTTGCAAGACTTGTTAATCTCAAATTGTCGTTAATTACTAGTACATAATTTCTCTACCAAGAATTCCTAAAAGTCTAGCTTGAGCATGCAATAAGTTTACTGGTAACAAAGCAAAGTTCTTCTATGTTATTAATCTCTTTAAGGCAATTCTTATTTCCATCGCATATGTTTTACATCATTTAAATTAATTGAATGTATAATGTGTTATTAAGTTGCTCAATTATAAAATTTCAAAGTCATTGTTTCTTTTGATATTAATTACAGATTAACATTTCAATTAATTAAAATAAATTGATTGTTTTTAAATGACTTAGTTATTTAATTAAATGTTAATATTAATTCTGAATTAATTTCAATTATGTAATTTTGGTTTAGATTTAATCAATCAATTAAATGAGTAATTTTAAAATTAATTAGTTTATTATTTCATTAATTAATTGAATGAAACAAATTATTATTATTTTATTTAAATTAATTATTTTTAAATAAATGAATTAATTTTAAAGTGAATTAATTGTATTAGTTATACAAAAAGAAATAGATTTAAACATCTTAAAATTCCTCTCCAATGGCTCCAAAAGAAATTTCCTGTAGTCTTCCGAGGGATTTCAACAACCTCTCGGCATCCCCTCCCATTGCAGGGAAGTCAGGATGGCTTTTGCCGATAATTCTTACCGGTCGGACCTAAGGTCGACAACGCGAGGTCTCAAATTTTAAAATCATCCCGGTCGGATTTAAAATCAACGATGCGAGGTCTTTGATTTGATTTTCTCCTAGCTAGATTTAAGATCAATGGTTTAGGGTCTTCAATTTAAAATCATCCTGGCCGGATTTAAAATCAACGACACAGATTTTTAATTTGGCGATTCTCCTAGACAGATCTAAGATCAATGGCTTTGGTCTTCAGAAATTGAGATACCTGCCTTTAAGATATATAAAATTTTACTATAATTAGTTAAACTTCCAGCATAAATTATTAATGTATAAACAAGGGTAAATACAAAATAATTTGAACTATTGTTTCATATTAGAAGCAAAGCTGGTTTAGCATCATAATAAAGCTTTGTTTAAACAATTAATGCAGGCATCTTGTTATCCATAGCAATAAATATAACAAGAGGTAAAGGGCAAGTTGGTACATGTAATTTATGTGAACTTATCAGAAATGGCAGTATAAGCCGAACGTGAGGGCAAGGCTTTTATGCGTGAAGTGGCAAATTGCAGGCGGATCAAGGACACTGGAGAAGAAAGAGGGCAGTTTCACAAAGACAGGTTGCAGTTCGAGTGAGAGTGGGGAGTCGCATGGGTGTTAGGCTTGCATGGACTGGCTCGGCATGAGAAGGCGTGCGTGCGAACGGGTCGGACATAGGTTTAAGCGTGTGGACTGATCACGAACGGGGCAAGAGAGTTTGCGAACGGAGTAGGGCTTTGTCGTGCGTGGGTTGGCATAGAGGCTTTCAGATCGGAAGCTAGGTGTGAGAAATTTGAAGTCGGAAGAAGGTGAGTGTGC
This sequence comes from Dendrobium officinale, assembly GCA_019514585.1. Taxonomy (NCBI): domain Eukaryota; kingdom Viridiplantae; phylum Streptophyta; class Magnoliopsida; order Asparagales; family Orchidaceae; genus Dendrobium; species Dendrobium officinale. The sequence goes on from JACXSL010000027.1 coordinate 66,845, forward strand.
AAGTGTGAACCACGATTTACATGCAAGGCAGTGGCTCGTGCATGCGGGAGGTGTAGGTTGTGGGAACATCGCAGGTTCTGCTTACGTCGGAATAGGCAGTCTGGCGTGCAGCTGGGTTTCATGCCGAACAGGTAACTAAGGTATTGGGGTTCTGATGGAATGCGCGACTCATGCAAAGCTGGCCATTTCGCGCGGGAGGCGTTCGATCGGCACAAGCGTGGGGTCGGAGACTCAAAAAAAAAACATTACATGTATACGTGAATACGGAAGTCACAGGCAAGAGAAATAGTAGCAGACGGCTGTGTGCGAAGTATCTTACAAACGACTGAGATTAAGAGAAATGTACGTTCTCTGTTCATTTCTTCTCGGTCTTTTGATTGATTAACTGCCAAAGGCAACTATTGTGATGAAAAGTTGTGTCATTTAAGTATGAAATTGCTTGTGGGACCGGATCAAAGACAGTATTCGTGAAGAAATGCGTCTGTTTGATTTTCTTATTCTTTTTTTATTTCATCTATTCATTCATTATTTTTTATTGATTCATTGCCAAAGTTAGTTATTATTTGTATTTTTTTATTTATTATTGTATTGTTTTCGTTTTTACGCTCACTTGAGGGAGTAGGTTCTTGTGACCTCTAAGGGGCACTTTTGCCTTTTGATGTTTACTATTGTACTTGGCTATTTATACCCCTTTTCTCTTCTTGAGAGGGAATGACGATTATTACGAGATTTCTTTTTTCACTTGTATTCTTGGAAAGCTTGTGAGCTTATGTGAGAGTTGAAGTCCCTAGGTGAGGGCAACAAAATACCCACCAGCCGCAGTAAGTGTCCGGACTCGTGGTCTTCTTCCTCCACCATCTTCTTCCTTTCCTTCTCTAACCGGCCCTCCCCTTCCTCATCTAAGCCGCCGGCCTCACCCCAACTCCACCAAAAATCAGCCCCACCACCATACCCGAGCACCTCCCCCACCCATCCTATCCCATAACCATTGGCCTCTTCCTCCCTACCCTAGCCGCCGGCCTCCACCTCTAAACCCTAGCCACCGGCCACTATTTCCACCATCCCAAGATCCCAAAGTTACTCAAATTTACTATTTTTCTAATTTATCACAATATTAATTTGGAAGGTCTCTAATTCACATTCAAATGAATTTGAATTTCAAAACCCTTCATAATTGATATAAACCTATTTTAGGAAAGCCCCCAATTCTTGCAAATTTGAAATTAATTAGGATTTGATTTTAAATCCACATTCATCGTATGTGGACATCTTCCCTTTTTCCCCCTTTTTGGCTGACCCCCCCCCTCTCTCTCTCTCTCTCTCTTTAATTATTTCCTTTCCAATTGGGAGCTCCAAATAAGGAGACAATTAGCCGCCCCTCCCCCATTATTCCCTCTTTCTCCCATTCATTTTAGGGAAATTAAAATCAACTTCTCTAATCATCTCCTCCCTTAAAACTAAATTTAATTTCAGATTTTTCCCTCCTTGATTCAAATACAAGTTCTACAACTAAATCCTCCATTTCCCTCCTCTATGGTCGGCCCCTACCTCCACCCGTCCACTTTGAATTAGCCTCCATAACTTCCCTCCCACATATACATCGATTATTACAGATTTTCTCCTTCACCAAGACTGTTGTCTTGCATCCAAAAATCATCCTAGTTGTTGTCTAGAATTTCCTGCATGCAATAGTTTGCTGACTTGCTGTCTAGGACCTCCTAGCTCGCTGTCCAGAGCTTCCAACACGTAACAGCTTGCTGTCCCGCCGTCCAGAGCTTGTCTAGTTCACTGTCTCGTCTTCCGGGAACTATTCGATCATCATCCAAACATCTAGAATTGCTGTACTGCTGCCTAAAGCATGTGGGAAGGGTTGTGTAGCCATTTCTCCGCATAAGCAACCAAACGACTTCGCCAGAGCTTCGAATCTTCTTTCTTGTTGGTAAACTCTTTCCCTTCCTTGTACTTTTTAAATCCCTTTCAATTGTGACATCATAAAGATTGTGTAAACTTTCTCCGCAAGCCAATTTATTAAGAGTGTGAGTGAGTGGACACAACTAGTGACTAATGTTAATTTATGGATTTCCTTTGAAAATCCCCCATGTTATATGCTAAGCTTGATTGAATTGGTTAATGTTATGATCCTAAACGATTATCGTGTAATTTGGCCTAAGCTACATCATCCCTCTTATTATATTTAATCTCCGTTTAATTCGCTAAAAGTTAGAATAATTATTGTTTCTCTAATCTAAGGCATTTAATTTCAACATTGGATATTTACATATGCATCTAGTTTTACATCAAGTGGTTTATTTCGTTATCAATTCAAGGTCATTTAGGGTTCACAAAAAGAAGATTCAGATTTTACGGCCCTAATCCACAATTGTTTGCAGGTATTGAAAATATTCTCCTTTATGTCTCAAATAAATTTGAGGGATGCACTTTGTTGTGCTTTGCGCGCGCGCATCAAGCAAAAAAATAAACCTTTGTGTTGACAATCTTATTGATCAATAAACACATAATTTGATATTTAAGAAAATTAAATGGTATCATGTAAACATATCAGACCATATCAATTAGATAGGTGGCTAAACAAACTAAACCAACAAAAGATAAAAACAATTAAGGCATGGGGAAAAAATCCGAATAAGTAGGCTAGATAGATTTCATCCATGCTTATGCAGCTGCATGGAAATGCATCGAAGAACAAATATTATTTACGGGCATAATTTGTAGGCTTATAAAATCCACTAGAAAGGCATACTATATATATATATATATATATATATAACATGTGATGAGAACATTAAAATGTAATTTCCTTTAAATGTCCCAAAACCACGGCCATACAATTTGCTCCTAGCATCAAAATCCAAGTTAGTTTGAGCTTGGCCAAGCCAGGCCCGGCACAGAAGGTACCTAGCTTGGCAATACTAATCAGCAGTCTTCATAAAAGTATGAAGAATAAATGTTAAGCATATTCAATGCACATGTAATGTAAATGTCATTCACACAAAGTATGGCACAAAACATTTTAATTATATAAAAAAAAGAAAAAAATAATCATGCAAACTATGATTTATTATTTAAGTAAAATCAGTAGTGTGTCATTGATATAATTAAAAAAAAAAATTCCATTCCAGTATTTAAATAAACCCACTCTCCTAAAGAGCATGTATACAATGTTCCATAATAACAAAAAAAATTCCAAAATTTGTCCTTCGTGTATAACTGTCAAAACAACCATTCAGGTATCAAGTATCGTGTTAAACAGCAAAAACGCAGAAGAATACTTCGTGTTGTAATGGTAATGAATATAAAGCAGTAACTGTTTGAAAGAGGCATACGTGTTTAAGCTTCTCTCACGAGCTTCATCAAGAATTATGACTGAATATTGATCCAATCTAGGATTAGAGAGGCTTTCACGGAGAAGAACACCATCAGTGAGATACCTGTGAACTCCAAGCAAGGTGATTCAAAATTTGTATTCATAATGCAAATAAAAGATCATGATCAGCAAAGCTTCATGAAACTGTTGATAAAAAACATCTCACTTCATGCAAATTTTATCAGATGTTTGATCTTCAAACCGTATGGCATAGCCCACTTCTTCACCAAGCTGTGCACCAACTTCTAAAGCAACCCTCCTTGGCGCTGAACAAGTGATTAAAAAAGACAGTGAGAAAAGCACAAAAAATCCATAAAACAATTATAACAAACTTTAAAATAGCATGCTTTGAAGTGATGATAAACAACTAAGATTCTGATTAGTCCAAAAACTGAGATTTCCATTTCCGAACCAACATCGGTAAGTGCTTGATTTCATGATGGAAACTATCAGCATTCAGGTGAGTACTCGAATAATCCCAAGTGATTGCAGATCCTCACTCACAAGAAGCAATAGTTTTACACTAATTTTGTCAAATTTTTCAGCTGCTTTGCATTTCAAAATATGTGGCAGCAACTGGATGTGCGCCTTCGCCATGGCTCACCACCACGGACCATATACAAGCAAAGCAATTTTTTCAAATCTAAATAAGTAAAACTGACTTCATTTCATACCAAACAATATGACAGGGAAACATACCATTATTAAGGGAAGCCTAAGCCTTTGAATAATTCATTTGTGATAACTTGGTGATTGTTGAACATATCAACTTGAAATGGATCCAAAACACAATAATGAACAAAACAAGAATACTGAATTACCATATTTTTTCAAAACACTGTTATAATATATTTATAAAGGAGAGGAAGAAAAACATGTCCATCATCATATCCTGAAATTCTGTGGTGAGAAGTTGTCTGAATGCAATCGATTAATGTTGCAGAAGAACATGGATAATGAAATTTTATTGTCTAAATTAAAATAAAGTAAAAAATGGTGCGCTTGTTCATTCACATATGCTGTCACTGTATTATAAAGTTATGGCAATAATTATGTAACTGCCATGATATTACGATATCATTTTATTTCTACCATCTTATTTTAAGGTTATGGCTATCATTCTTATCAACCATTAATAAATCCAAAATCATTTTGGCAATGTCACATTACTCATATCGTAAACATGTCACAGCAGTACAGGACCCGCTCTATAATAGGTGAGCAGTACCGTGATATGCATTTTGACATGATGCTTATCTGAACTTATTCTCAAAGAAACATCCCATGGTAAATATATGATGATGATTCAAGATAAAATGGACGTTTAAAAACAATGATGCAAGCAACAGGTTGAAAAAATATCATACAATAAATCATTAAGTTCAAATTAATATATGAAGTTCACATCACATATATTATAAACTTCATTCAAAGAAAAACCAAGAAACCTGACATCAACTACTTAGCGAGCCTGCCATGCTTCAATCATTTAATTGAATACAATAGAATATCAGAATAATAGGGGTTGGTTACTGTGAGCTCCAGTCAGAACATTTACCTGTGGTATTATTTGGCTATGAAACTATCAATTAGAGGACACGTGTCCCATCCTTACTGGCTTAGCTTTCCATTTAAATTCTGATTTGTTTAGGGTTTTGTAATTTTACCCATGCTTGAGCGAATTACCAATTTCAGTTCCCTGTAGGTTCTATATCATGTTCCCTGCTATTTTCACTTTGATTCTTATTTACTGGCATTTCATTATAAGTATCTTAATTTGTATTTTAGTTGCTTATGTATTTAGAATTTGTAAGTCTGAGTCCCTAAGAATGCAAGTCCATGTCTCTGAAAGTTATAAGTTTTGTTTCTATAGTGCAAAAATTTCTAAGTCCCAAAATTTAGTTAAAATTCCGGCAACCTCCAAGAGTCTCCTCTATGTGGGAGAAATTTTGGGAGTTGGGCCTAACCACCGTGCTAAGAAAAAAATGTACGACCATTGTTGAGTGGCACCACGGTCAAAATTTTGTAATCTCATCACCAAGAAAGGTGTATATGTGGTACTTATATGAGAAAAATTTTAGTTAGCCCAAAACAAACATTTTACATCACACAAGCCACTGACGAGGCTAGGGTTTTCAACAGACGATAAGAAAAGCGTATATAAGATTTTGCCCTACATAGGGTTTTCCACTCGCCGCATCGAATGCATTATAGCATGTTTTGGAGTTATTCAGATTTTATGAAGCATTATACCTACATGCTTAACGAGGCAACGACGTGGTCGGAGCAAACTAATCTACGAGCAAATGCAACACATCATAACACATATTTCTTATTGAAATTATTTTTGCTAAAATTATCATTTATATATTTTTTTATTTACTAAATTTATTATTTTTTAAAGAGAGAGATCTCTTTCTAGAGAGAGTAAATGTGAGAAAGAAAGCATGTAATTTTTTTGTATGGATGATATGGGTGAGGTAAGGCTTAGGTAGGATTTGGATAGGTTTGGAAGATTTTAGAGAGAGATAAATCTCCCTTTCTCTCTGTTTAGATAGAGAAAAGAGAGGGAAAAGAAGGATTTAGTGGGAAATAAATTTGTTGGAACGTGTAGAGGTCTTTTGTGCATTCAAGTAAAAATTATCATTCAAAGGAAGATAAATATTTTGTGCTTTCAAGAAACTAAATGGGTTGGAGAGAAGGCTAAGGAGATTGATAGTTTAGGATTTAAACTATGGTATTCGGATAGGAGTCATACTAGAAATGGTGTAGGTGTAATTATAGATAAGAGTTTGATGGATAATATAATTAAAATTAATAGAATTGGAGATAAAATTATAGTTTTAAAGATTATTGTTAATGCTAAGATTGTTAATATTATGTGCTTATGCTCCTCAAGTAGGTCTGGATATGTATTCAAAATTAAAATTTTGGAATGATTTAGAAGAATTAATACAAAAGATACATCTTGAAGAAAGGCATATGATTTTAATGGACATGTTGGTAGAGAAGCAGATGATTTTAAAAGCATTCATGGTTATAATACCCAACGTTTATAAATGTAAGCATGCAATTTTTACAATCTAAAACATTTATTTAAATGCATCACTGCAGCAAATCCACTTAAAATAGCATGCAGAAGCTAGATGTAATCACACGACTAGGAGTGAAGGAAAATGTTGTAGTGGAATTTGTTGCAGAGCATTAGCATTAGTTTATTATATAATAAAAGTTAAGTTATAACCTTTGCATTGGTTTCATTGTCATTTCATTTTCAGTTTCTTTTTTTCCTGCTCAACATTCTCTAGAGGCGGAAATGCCAGGGAGCTCAAGCCGTAGGCTGTAAGGGGAAGGGAAGTTGATATTGTGAAGAAAATTCAGAAATTAAAAGATGGGGAGAATGAGAAAGAGGTAGGAAGACTTTTGAATGGAATGAAGAAGAGTTTAATTGAGGTTGAGGTGGTGTATAAAAAGAAAAGAAAGCTGACACTAGGAGAACCAAATCCTAGCAAAGGTGAGATACCCAAAACGATGCTATAAGAATTAGTAAATGTTCTATGATTGCATTTTCATCTTTCTTATGTTTATGATCACATTTATTTCAGTTTACCTTAGTTTGTTTTGTATGAACATGGACGGACATGTATGAAATTATTTATGCAAAGAGTAATATTTTATCAATGTTAAAAATTTCGTAAATGATAAAGGTTTATAGATTAATGAGTGAAAGAAAAAAAATGGGGGGGGGGGGGGGGGGGGGGGGGGGGGCAGCAAAAGCGTAGCAAAAGTGCAGCTAAAGCACAGCAAAAGGGCAGTTAAAAGCGCAGCAAAAGGGCAGCTAAAAGGCAGCTAAAGGACAGCTAAAGTCAACATTATGTCACTTCCAAGCGCAGCAAAAGGCCAGCAGTACAAGGAAAACTATCAGTTTAGTTTAAAAGGAGAAGCATCAGATCTTAAAGGCAATCAACCTGTGAAAGCTAAAGTGTTTGTCATTACACCCTAGGAGGCTAAGGATTCAGAGGAAGTGGTTATAGGTATATTTTTTATTTCTAACAAATTTGGCAGAGTTCTTTTGATTATGATGCATCCCATTTCGTTTATTTTTGAAGAATTCTAATATGATTTATCTGTTGAGACTGTATATTTTACACCTACCTTGTGTGTTATGATGCCAACTAACCAGGGAATCAGTTTGCCTGCCAATAGGATGTGTCTTATAAATTTGGATATCAGGGTCACAAATTTTCAACAGAATTGATTATAGTGCCTATTTAAAATGTTTGACATCATCTTGGGGATGGATTGATTAGTTAAATATTTTGCTATAATTCAATGTTGAAAGAAGATAATAAAAATTTAATTTGCTAAATGAGAAACCTTTTATTTTCCCTCATTTGAGAAGAATGCAAACATCCTCTCTTGTTAGTGTAGTAAAGATGGGTAAATACTTAAGGAAGGTGAACTAGTACTCTTAGGTAAAATGGAGGTCTTAAATAAAGATGTTCAAGCATTGCAGAATGTTTCAGTTGTCTCTAAATTTTCAGATGTATTTCTTGAAGAATTACCTAGATTAGCCCCCTGAAAGAGAAGTTGAATTTGACATAGAATTGCAGCCAGAAACATCAGCAATTTATAAATCTCCTTATAGGATGGCCCCAAAAAAAAAATTGCAGGAGTTAAAAAACCTAGTAATAGGAATTGATGGACAAGGGATTTATCAAGGCTAGTCATTCCCTTTGGAGTGCACCTGTACTTTTTCGTTAAGAAGAAGGATTGATCCATGAGAATGTGTATTGACTATACAGAACTGAACAAAGTAACTATTAAGAACAAATATCCATTAACACGAATAAATGGCTTATTTGATCAGTTAGCAAGTGCCACAGTATTTTCCAGAATTAATTTAAGATCAGGATATCATCAAGTGAGAGTTAAAGAAGCAGATGTCAGTAAGATAGCTTTTGGGACTAGATATGGCCATTTTAAGTTTAGATTTCACGTCGTTTGGGTTAACAAATTCTCCTGCTATTTTATGGATATGATGAACCAAATTTTCAAAGACTATATAGTTATAAGCTTGATTATGATTGATTTATAAAAGTCGACTCTAGGACATCTGACTAAGAAGGAAATTCATACTAAAGCTTTGACACATATTTGAAATGATTAGAAGCTTGATTATGATTTATTTTATAAAAGTAATCATAAAAAGATTTCTTAATGAAGATGACATTATATGTTTGGACTTTATGTTTTGTACTTTTGAGGATAATTTTATGATATAAATTAGTTAACATTTGTACTGTGTAAGTGATTTTGTGAAACAATGATTTGAGTATATATACTTTTATATATTTTTGAATTTAAACATGGCAAATATGTTTTGTTGTTCTCTAAAAGGCAAAGAATTATCCCTTGTGACAAAGCAGAAACAGAGCAAGGATCATTCCAATCTAACTTGGAAGCCAAATGATGTAGAAGCAAAATAATAATACGAGTCAACTGTAGTTTTGATGGTTTTGACGCGGAAGTAGGAAGGCAATTTTTTATTTTGCTTGTATAGCAAATAAATAATAAGCCAAATAGGTCTTTTTTTAGAATTTTTATGTTTTATAGCATTGAAATATCAAAGAAATATTTTAATATTAAACAAAAATAATCACCAGTTTGCTGTTAAAGGTCACCTCAAGGAATTATATTTTCGAAAACTTCAGTTAGAACTTTATAATATGTACATGATCACACAATGATAATGATGTATGGAAGATAATGTATTAATAAAAATTTTTTATTCATTGATAATTTCTCAGAGTATAACCTAGGGTCTACTGAATTTCACCAAAAAACGCCTCGAGGCTTACGCAATTCTGGACCTGGCAGAGGCGTACGCCTCACCTGGACTGAGGCGCGCCTCAGAGGCGCAATTGCGCAATTCTGGGTGAGGCGTATGCCTCATAGAACCGGCCCCACCCACTTAAAATGAAGGCTTTTCTCCCCCTTAATCCCGCACGGCTTCCCTCATCTCCGAAAAAAACCCTCCCAGCTCTCTGTTCGCGAAACCGCACGCGTCCCGCACGGTCGGCCAAGCTTCCCGCCGCTCCTCCCGCCGGCGCCGCCCCTCTCCGGCGAAGTGAAAACTTCCGGCCACCCTCTAGGAGTACTCCACATTCGATTTTAGGTATTTTTTTTAAGTTTAGGGATTTATTTTGCAAGTTTAAGAGAAATTAGGGTTTAGTTTTTTTTTATTTTTTTGGAATGTATTTGATTTTTTGCTTTAGGAGACATGGTTAGAGGTAAAGAAAAGACGAATACGTCATTGCGGAGGGACCCTTCTTGGAAGTATAGTGTACAAGTTGACATTGGCGGCGGCGAGAAGAGCTATGTATATTTAAAGTGCAACTTTTGTGAGAAAGTTGTGAAGGGCGGAGTAACCCGCATGAAGGAGCACTTATCATGCTCTCACAAGAACGTAACACCTTGTGCAAAAGTGCCGGACAATGTGAAGGAAGAAATATGTGCTTACATGAAGAAAACTACCACTGTCAAACACTTACAACAGCAGCAATTTGATGAAAGGGTCGACCAAGGTGCCTATTTTGGGAGCGAGAGTGGAAAGGGCTCCTCCTCCACTATACATGATAGAGGTGCACGGGGTCCTATGGATCAGTACATGACTACTGAAAGAGCAGATAGAGGAGAAGCAGATATGATGCCTGCAGGTGGTACTAGAGAGGGTCGGCGACAGGTTTGCATGGACATTGGGAGTTTTTTTTTTTGAAAATGCAATACCATTTAATGTTGCTACATCGCCTGCCTACTTCAGTATGATGCGGTCTGTAGGATTGTATGGAAGAGGGTTGAAAGCACCTTCTATGTATGAGTTGCGCACTTGGATTTTAAAAAAGGAGTTGCAGAACACCGAGCGAACCATTGGTGAGATTAAAAGGACATGGATTGAGACAGGTGTGACTATAATGTCAGATGGATAGTCTGACATGAAGAGTAGGAGTTTGATAAACATCCTTTTCAACAATCCCTATGGTACAGTGTTCTTAAGATCTGTTGAAGCTTCTGATGAGGTGAAGAATGCTACATTTATTTTTAATTTACTTGATGGAGTTATTGAGGAGATTGGAGAGCAGTTGGTTGTCCAGGTAGTGACTAATAATGCCAGTGCATACAAAGCAGCTGGTCAGATGTTGATGGAGAAGAGGACACACCTCTATTGGACACCTTGCGCAGCACATTGTATTGATCTCATATTGGAGGATCTTGGTGACTTACCTCAGCACAAGAGTGCTCTTGTTAGGGCGAAGAAGATTACAAAATTCATCTACAATCACTCTTGGGTCTTAAGCTTAATGAGAAAATTTTCAAAGAAAGAAATCATTCGACCTGCAACCACTAGGTATGTTCATATTTTTTACATTGTAAATCATTCCAACTGTATGTTCATAGTTTTAACATTTGGGCACTGTAGGTTTGCCACCTCCTATTTGACACTGCAGAGCTTGATGGAGGTGAGGCAACCTTTGGAAGCCATGTTTACATCAACTGAATGGCTAAACTCTGCTTGGGGGAAGAAGAGTGAGGGAAAGGAGATAAGAAAGATAATTCTGAATGATAAATTTTGGGCTTCTGTGACCTATGCCATTTTGAGCACGAGACCCTTAGTGCAAGTTCTACGCTTAGTGGATGCAGAGAAGAAACCAGCTATGGGTTTTATTTATAATGCTATGGATGAGGTCAAGGAGTTGATTGCACATAACTTGGGAGGAGAGGAGGCAAGTTATAGGGAGATCTGGGATATCGTTGATGCTCGGTGGGAGGTGCAGTTACACCGACATCTACATGCAGCTGTATATTATCTTAAACCTCAATTTCAATATTCAGAGAAAAAATCTTCAAATCCGGAAGTTAAGCTTGGTCTATATCACTGTATGGAAAGATTAATATCGGAGCAGGCACATAGGGAGCTTGCAGATTTACAGCTTGTTCTGTTCCGGAATAAAGAGGGTTTTTTTGGTTTGAATGCAGCAAAAACTACCATTTCTAAACGGTCTCCAGGTATAATTAATTTGGTAAATGCAATACACTTTATTCAGTTCTGAATTTTGATTATATTTTCTTCTTGAAAACAGTTGAATGGTGGATCCAATTTGGTAATTCCACCCCTGAGCTACAGAGTTTTGCTATGAGAGTGTTGGGCCTCACTTGTTCTTCTTCTGGGTGTGAGCGAAATTGGAGTACATATAGTCAAGTGCAAACAAAGAGAAGAAATCGACTATCTACACTCAGAATGAACTCCCTTGTAGACATAATGCACAACAAGAGGTTAAGAGATAGGAGGTTGAGGAATAAGGGGTTGAAAGATGATGAGAACCCGTTGGTGTGTGATGATCTGTCGTCTGATAATGAGTGGTTCATAGATGATGAGGCAGATTTATCATTATCAGACTTACAGGTAGAAGATCTAAATGTGGATGTATTGAGGGGCGAAGCAGATCAAACGGGTACATCCACTAGTACCACACCACACACATCTACTAGCTCTGCAAGTAAAGGTATATGTTCTCTGCCAGTCTGCCTGATAATGAGTGGTTCATCCAATTAATATGCTAATAATCTTTTCTTTTAATGAACAGGGAAGAGAGAAAAGTGAGTCATGTTGAAGATGAAGATGACATGGCATTCATAGATACAATTGGAGAAGAAGATTCACTTGAAGACTGATATTTTGTGATGGGATATGACTTCATTTTATATGTTTTTTGTATTTTGGGAGTTTTGTTAAACTGATATTTTGTGATTTTGTACTTTGGGACATAATTTTATTGCATCTACTTTCTTATTTTCCAATATTGCTATTATTTTCCTGCTAAAATCCTTAATTTTTCATTTACGGGATTATTTAATTAATTAAAATTGAATAAATTTTAACGATTTTTGATTTATATGTGAATTTTGAATATTTTCATAAATACAAGATCCTAATGATGAGTCAATGTCTTTGAGGTTGGTGTCATTCTGAGTTTGCCATAATTAGTTATGATTTTTTCCATGTTCAATCCTTTTAATGAATTAATTATTTATTTAATTTAAGGGGATATCAAATCAATTCCAAAGAAATCTTCCCAAAATGTCATTGATGACTCCTAAGGATAATTACAAGTATTTAGAATCACTTAAGATTTTTTATTATTTTCTAATTATTTTAATTATTTAATTAATGGATTTTTTTTATTTTTAAATTACTTTTTATTTTGAATTATTTCCAAGGGGTTTTTAATTTTTTCTCTATTAAGAATTTTATTTTCAATAATCTAAAGATTAAATTGTATTTTTATGATTTATTAGAATTAAAAAAAATCCTAGGTCAATTATGCATAGAAAACTTGGGTTCATTAATTGGCAATCCAAAATGAACGCAAAAAATAGTGAAATTTAAAATATATGTTCATCTGAATATGTGCTTAAATCCCAATAAATTTGGGTTTTTTCAAAGCCTTCCTATGTGTCATAATCAATCCTCCAAAAAAATTGCATATATATATTTGAGGATTTAATATAGACACTACTTTTTGGATTTAGGTGAAATCAGTGCCATTCTAACCATTGAACAGAGCACAATAAAACACACAAAAGCATAATCCTAATTACCTATGGAATCTTTTGAATGGAATTTCTAAGTTATAGGCCAAATATTTGGACATAGGAACTGAAGATGATCAATTTTAAGCCCTTAGGAGGTTCTTAATTAACAAGAAAATTTTTTGGGTATGTGTAACACATGCGTAAGAATCTTCTCTATCAATTTTACCCTCACGGTGAATTATATTTGATGAGTAATTTTAGAAATACCAATTGGAATATTTTTGAAATTACTTTTAATATAGAAGGAATTATAATGTGCAATCAAAGAGAGCTTTTTATTCTTTTACTCAGGCTAAATCCACAGAGCCTAAGATCACTTAATTTGGTTTGATGGTTGAGGAGTTATAAATTTTTAAAAGTTATATAATTTTTCCTTGAATTATTTAAAAGAAATACACATTCACCCTACACTTTACATGCGGCGCGCTCTGACTGGCAAGGAAACCATTAGCACACTTGTGATTTAAACGTAGCATTTGATTGTAGTCGTCCGACTAAAGATCAAACAGTCATGATTTAATCCCGATTTGAATTGCAGAATTATGAAGGATCTAATACAAACCATTGATTAAAAGCAATGGTTAGGATTTCATCTTCAACCACCCAATTGATTGCAGTACTGTGAGTATATTCTAGCAAGATCTAAGTGATTGGCTGGACCATTTTTGTTTAAATTCTCTGGGAGGATCATATACAAATGGAGATTCAATCCAACAATCAGATTCTATTAGATTGAACATTCCTTTTATAATTAACCAAAGCCTCCTAACCCTATGCCCTGGATTGAATGAATACCTCAAGGAATGCTTCAACTGCCTAAGACTTGCCACAGGAAAGTTTATATGGGTTTAGAGAATAGGTTTTCATCAAGGATCAAGGCTGGAGGAGTTGTAGATTGGATGTTGATTTTTGAATGGAGAAGGATCACTGGAGCTCGCTTGAAACTCATTGGAAACCACCACAAGACAAGATGGAAAGTTGGGGAATTATTCACACAGCACTAAGGAATGTTTTTGAATCAAGAGATGAAACCCCTCTTTAATGAAAATTTAGGCTATTTATAAATTTAAAAAATGTTTATGGATAAAAAATGGGTTCTATTCAGGCTATCTCATGCCACTAAGCTGGGTTCGGGTGGTTCAGTATAGCCCTAAGGATTCTAGAGAGTTATAGGGTTTGGGGTCACATGTCTTGTAGGTTTTGGTTGAACCTATGGGACACATGGGTGGTTTCTTTAATTACAACTAGCTTCGACCACTATATGGGCTGGGGTGAGATGTCAAGGAGTCGGGAAGGTTTCTAAGCTTAATACATGTATCAATTAGACATGGTGAGATCATGGTATGTAAGATTACTCAAGATTTATGTTGACCCTTCTCTGTAGAAAAAACAAAAAAAAATTAATTAAAATCCACGTACCTGTCCGGCGCCGAATTCAGCACGTCGTCGCCCACGACTCTCGCACGATCGGATGTCCCTCTACGTCGTGTTAACGACTCTCGCGCTGGCTCATTCCCGAATTCTCTCAGCCTCTCTCGCTCTTACCTCTCTCTCCTTCTCCCCTCTCTGTCGAATCGAAAGTTACGACATTTTGTGCGAAAGCAACAACGTGAGCTCGCTTGCAGTGAAGATAACTTTCTCTCCCTTGCGTGCGGCTCCTCTCCGACTCCTTCCTGGCTGTTCGGCTTCACTCCTTCGACGACTCGCCCTTCCAGTCGGATCGAAGTTACGACAGTTTGATCGGGAGCAACTCGGGAGCTCGCTGGCTGCAGAGATAACTTTATCCCTTTCGAGCAGCTTCTCCGACTCCTTAGCCGCCCGACTTCGCTCCCATCGACGACCTTCCCTTCCAGTCGGATCGGAAGTAACGACATTTTGATCGGGAGCTCGCCGTGAAGATAACTTTCTCCCTTCGGCGCCTCTTCTTCAGCTCCTCCGTGACTGTTCGACCGCTCCTTCAACGACATTCCCATCCTGTAGGACAGGAAGCTACAACACTTTGATCGGGATCAACGACGGGAGCTCACAGGCAGTGAAGGTAACTTCATCCCTTTCGTGCACTTCTCGGCCAAACCCCGTAGATCCGTCGAACCCGAGAGAGAGAGGGAGAGATTAATTATTTTATTTTAATTAAAATTAATTTTAATTATTTTAATTAATTATAATTAGTATAATTAATTAAAATTAGTTTTAATTAAATAATTATAATTAATGTTAATTAATTATAATGATTTAATTAAATTAATTTTAATTAATTATAATTTTTTTAATTAATTACAATTAATTTTTATTAATTAATTAAATTTAATTAATATTAATTAATTCTAGTTAATTAAAGATAAATATGATTAGTTATTTTTAAATTAATTACTTTAATTAATCATAAACATAATTAATTAAAAATAATTAATTTATAATTAATATTTTAATTAAAATAAAATAATATATCTGCTTTCCTTGCCTCTCTCCGACTCCTCCTCCCCGCCGGTCTTCAAGGTATAAAATTTCTAACTTAAACCCCGTCCTCGATGTTTGCAGCGGACCGGGGAACCACCTATACGCGCTCTTGTAGCACGGTAGGAGGAAGCCCGGTGCGAAGCATACGACGAGGCGAGGGGGTAAGCCCTATACACGCTCTTGTAGCGTGGTGGGGATGGTCCTCGACCTCGACCTCGACACCAACACTGCCGACGACTGCTAAGGCAAAGGTATGATGTTCCAAAATCTCATTCTCGACGTTTACAGCGGACCGGGGAACCACCTATATACGCGCTCTTGTAGCACGGTAGGAGGGAGCCCGGTGCGAAGCATACGACGAGGTGGGAGAGCCCTATACACGCTCTTGTAGCGTGGTGGGGAGTCACTGCTGTTCTGGTACGTCACTGCTGTTCCGCTGTACGAGTACTACTGAAGGCCCCATACACGCTCTTGTAGCGTGGTGGGATGAAATTTTGTACGGCCGCGGTGTCCAAGGACACCTACCATACACGCTCTAGTAGCGTGGTGGGAAGGCCCAGCTCCCCTATTTTCCCCCAAACGGGGGATATGCCGGGGTGCTGCCGAAATTTTCACTGAAATGCATAAAACTTAAACTATTTGGAGACATCATTTGAGCAGCAATACGAAGAACAACAGAAGACTCGTACTCGAACAAAAATACACAGAATTTGAACCAAATGAGCAGAAGACCTGTACGATGAACAGAGGACTTGTGGACCTAAATCAGAATCAAAATTCAAATGATTTCTAAAGACCAAATTCAAATGAGATAAACTCAAACTGAAATCAAAATCAAGTCAATACGAACATGCATTTGAACTTGCAAGGACTTCAGAAGATCCTGAACAAAGACTTGAGCTTGTACTCTGAATTCAAAACTAAAACAAGATGTGTAGACAACAAGAACTTATGCATTTGAACTTGAACTGTACGACGCCAAGTGAAATCCAGATTTGCAAGCATTTGATTCGAATCCGGATGAATTCAGTAGGATGATAGGAGACCTGAATGAATGTGGGAGATTTAGACTGAGTTTGAATTCAAGTCTAAATGAAACTTAACTCGAACTCAGGCTATACGACATCAAGTGGGGACTTGTAAACTTGATGAATTCAAGTCTGAATGAAATTGAATTTGGATCCAAACACATGCAAAGATCGAAATTTAGATCATACATGAGGAAACTCAAACTACAAGACCTGGATGAACGAACTCCTACGACATTCCCTACAATGCCTGTTGATTGAGATGGCGATACGGGAGACCAAAGATGGAGGATCCGCCTTCCTACAAACAAATGCAACCCAACAACAAACCCACCTGAGATTGGTGACAGGTGGGCATGATGTGGGAACAGTGGGTCTTCCACGAACATCTCTAGAAGGTCGTAACAAATACAACAGAAGCCTACAGACAAATACGAGCCACTTGTGGATAACAACAGTGGGCATATCGTGAGCACCATCGAACCACTGTGGGCACAAGTACAAGTATCTCTTGTGATGATCCCTACGAGGTCAAACAAGTACAATCAAACCACCTGAGATTGGTGAAAGGTGGTTTCAATACAAAAGCAAGGGCTCTCCTACAAATACCGCTAGGGGGTCGTAGCAAGTACAACGGATTCCTACAAATGAATACAAATCACTTGTGGATAACAACAGTGTATTGAAAGAACAATGAATCACTGTGGACACAAGTACAGATATCATCTACGACAGCGGTGATCAAAATCTCTAAGTACACCGGGTACAAAGGCAACCCGATGTACGAAAAAAGACATCCCCTGACAAAAAGGAAGGACATGTTTGAACAAATTAGAACCAAACTTCCTGGTGTTTTAAAGCCTCTTTTTGGTTATATAATTAAGAAGAGAACAGTTCGGGTGCCCACAAACACTAGAAATAACATGTCCGCTATACTGAAGATCTAAAAGGAGTTCTCCCCAAATCAAGAAGTCTTTAACTCCAGAATCCAGAAAATCCTTCCCCCCGGTGAATGAGAAAGGGGGAGTCAACATCCAAAACGCCACGCCACCGGATCCGCAACACTCGTACTAGCGGACAGAAGGCGTGTATAAGCTCTGAAATCAAATATTGTGTATTCAAATGTCAATTATCTGCAAAACTATAAATATTTCAAAATACTCCTGCACGTGCACTAGAGAATGTATACACATAGATACACTACAGGGGATATATAAAAAATAACCCGCATGGGCCCTGGCGAGCGTGTTATTGGTACACACATGACGCCTATGGATGCTACGCGGGTTGACAAGTGAATTCAAGTTCGAAATCCGATCCTTCTATACGGATCAATAGAAGTCGACAAGATTTGAACTACCTAACAAAATACACGGTTGTAGCGACCAGTGTATTTGTTTTTAAATACATTCTTTTTAGGCCTTCAAGGCCTAAAATTAAGAAAATTCACAAACAAAGGCACAAAGCCTACGAGAAACCCGATCCCCTATCGATAAGTTGATAGGGTTGACAGGGTTCAATCAAATAGAAATGACCCCAGAACACCCCGATGATGGCCGTGTTGAATGTTTATCTCAACCGGAGGGGTCCATTCAAATTCCAAAACTCCAAAAAATGCCACTCAAAACCCAAAAAACTCTACAAACTCCAAATTTCAAGATATTTAAAATTTAAATCAAATCATCAACCACTCAAAGCAAAATACATCCACCCTCCGCAACAGTTTGTCGGGGTGGACAAATTCAAATAAACTCTAGCTCACAAAGAGCCAAATGCCTAGTCAAAAATATCACTAGGATCCATTCTCAAACAATCTCCTGCCAATAAGGACGTGGTACGCGTACGTGTCCTCTAACCGGCGGTTGACCGCCAAATGGCCACCGCAGGATATAAACGGTTACGACGACCCGGGGCCCTCTGAACCGAGTGGTTTTGCCGCCAAATGGCATCACGATATACCGGTTATATGCCAGCGCCAATATGCTCCTTATTGGCATCAAATCCTTGAGATATGAATCAATAGGATATAATGATAGGGCATAAAAGCCCTCTGTAAGCTAAAGTGGATTCAAATTTGTCCCCTTAAGCAAACATCCAACCCCGGTCTACAAGGTCCCCTTGGACGAAGCAACCCATGGCTGCCGACAAGGATCCTTCTGTCAGGTTGGGTCGACTACCTCCTCTGACTAAGTAGACCAGGGAACCACGATGGCCCGGGACGACGGAACCATGGGATCTTGATCGGGTCCATCATCCATTCCCCCACCATCCGCTTTAAGTGCTAGATGGTGCAAAATTTCTATTTTTAAATATCAAACCTTTCAAATTTCCAAACTTTCAACCCAAATTCTCAAATCCAAACCCAATTTTCAAATCCAAATTCTACCAAATCCAATCCAATCTTTCCAATCTCAAATCCATTGCTGCTACTATATGCCAGATAACACGTATTTCTATACGTATCTGATCGATGACTAGCCTTAATCGAAAGTTCTCTCTCGTGATTGGGAGGGGTAATTAACTATAGGTGCTTGCGCCTATAGGAAACCAGAACTCAGATCATAAAGTCCTCGCAAATGAGGGCGAAATCTCTGGGTAGTGTCTTATCTACAAACCCATCTGCCTTCCAAAATTTACCTCGGAACCTATTCAGTTAAAACTCCCTCGCTCAGATAAAAAAAAGAAATCGCGCGCGGCGGGGAGGCCGGGGCCGAATTTTCGGAGCCCACAGATTTCTGGCGACTCCGCTGGGGAATGGTTTTCTCTTTCCATCTCTGGCTAGTCACTTATATGCTATAGTAGCAGTAAAAAAAAAAAAAAGAATGATGACGATATTCAGCTCTGTACGGTGAACATCAGGATGTGACATTTGGTCCTCTGATCCAAAAATCCATCACTGAAAGGTCCCGACAATAACAAGCAAATCAAATTTTAAATTTCCTGAAAACGAATCTTTTAAATAAGATCAATGGAAATTCAATTAGCAGGGTCTTAAATTCCATGCTAACTCTCCTGCTTTTATTATTTGTTCTGCGTTATTTCTTTGTTATGAAAGCGTGGGGTGATGTATCAATTCTGATCACTAACCCCTACCTTTCATTTTTGCAGAATGGAAATATGCAGGACACACCGATGACCGTCCAACTGGGACGAGGAGCCAAGATTCAGTTAGCGAATGCTGTCATTGAAACTGGAAATACTGGAGCCACCATCCACTTTGGTGGGCTCGAATTCTCAGCAGCTACTGCAAGGGCTGCAGCCGTCCATGTGTACGGCATAAATTCTGAAGAGTCTTCTGAAAGATTCTATTCTGCAAGGGCTATTGCCAGGAATACTGCCCAAGGAAGAACTTCTGTGTTTGAGAGATTGTCCCAACCTGAGACCCTTACTGCAAAAAGGGTTGTCAATGGAAGGAAAGTTTCTGTGGTGACTGCCAACACCACTAACCTGCCCAGAGAAACTGTTGCATCTGGAAGGTATGATGCTGAGACTGCCTCATCTGGAGGAAGGCTTACTAGAAAGCAAAGGAGGAAGAGAAATGCGGAGCTGCGTGCTCAGCAACTGACAGTACCAGTCCATCCCTCCAACCTGCCAGCACCAGAACCAGAAGTCAATATCCCCACTCAAAATAAGTTTTCTAACTTGAAGTGGGTAAAGAGAAATAGCTCATCTGGTGAGCTTAAGCAATCTTTCTGGGAACGTCGACCTGAAGCTCCGACCCCTCAGAAAATAAGAGAACCCGAACGTCTATCTGCCCGGGTACACCATGTACTGAAGACAATTAAGGAGAAGGGCTTAATGAAAAAGAAGTTCCAGAGGCCATTAATCGTTGAGGCCCGAAGAACTCCTCCAAGAGATAGACTATCACAACAAGCTCCACGCGGTGAGCATCGGGGCGTGACACCTGAACCATATGTTCGGGGATCCGTCGCCGAAAGGTCCCAGTGGAAGGGCAAACAAGTTTGGAGGCCGAAGCCTCGAAAGGAAAAGATCTTTGAAGAAAAAGATAGATCAGGCGTGACATCCGGAACAGTCTACCGGAGATCCGCACCTGCCAACAGAACTCGTCAGAAATGGGTCCAAAAGAAGTCACATAATGACGACAATTATAATGAAAGTCGACATCCTGTAAAGTCTTCCAGGAGATCCCGTCATTCTCCTACTTCAGCCAAAGAGGAACTTCATTTCGATCGTAGTCCACAGATCCAAGAAGTAATCATTCCACGTCAAGAACCTGAAATTCAGTGGCGCCGTCGCTCAGAAATTCAGGTGCAAAAAGATGAAGAAGAATATGACAATGATGACACTATGGAGATCGAGGTGGTTCGTATGGTCAGCCACATTGATGTTGAAGATGATGATGGTGATGAAGAAGATCAACAATCATAGCCGCGCGTACGTGTTTATCGACGTCGTCACAGGGCTAGATCCATTGCCAGCCAAAGTGCTCGCTCCTCAGAAGAAGGAGATGAGGAAGAAGAAGAGGTTGGAGAAAATCCCTTCGCTGGCGAAGACATCACACTCGCTGAAATGAGAAATCAAATGAGGCGACAGATGCGAAGAAAAGATAGAGAAATCTCTCAATTGAATGATAAAATGACTGAGATGATGACTCAGATGACAGCCATGATGGAGATGATGCAGAAGACCACTTCTATAGGTCCTGCACCGGCTCAACCCGTCAATCAAGCTACAAATCTTCAATATCCTCAAGCGCCACAAACCTCAGGAGTGAAAGGGGTACCTGAAGGTGGAAAAGGGGCTAATGATCAAACTCGCCAACGTACTACACAGAACATGGCAGATGCCTCTGAACCTGTAACTACCTCGCAGTTAGAAGGCTTAATCAGTGAAAAGATTAAGGCCATTATAGCTGCTGAACAGGCAGAGAAATTAGTAGGAAAAGGTCGCCCGTACCCAGCAGAGTACGATCAGGTGCCATACCCAAAGGGATATTCTGTTCCAAAGTTCAATATCTTTGATGGCAATAAAAATCCCAGACAGCACCTCGCGCAATTCAAAGCAACATGTGGGAACACAGGGGGCAATGACGCTCTGCTATTCAGGCAATTTGTGAGCAGCTTGAGTGGAACTGCTTTCGAATGGTATGCCGAATTGCCAAATGATTCACTAAAGACCTTTCGCAGAACTAGAGGCATTGTTCGTGAAAAGATTTGCCAGTGCAACAGAGAAGACTACTATCGCTGATCTCGCCCTCGATAAAAAGGAGAAAGGATGAATCAGTAACGAAATATATAACACGCTGGCGCAATCTCAGCATGAAGTGCGAGCAACAACTGGAAGAAGAGCATGCAATTCAATTGTTGATGGGGAACATTGATGATAAAATGCAAGCCCTTCTTATGCATGGCTTCAATCACTACTTTCCAAGGATCTGCTAGACAGGGTGGCAAAATTTGAGAAGTTAAACTTATCAAAGTCTGAAAGCTTCCCTGATAAATCCAAAAAAGCTAAAGCTCCTGATGCTAGGAGGAAATGAAGTTTACTCCGCATTTCCTTCCAGACCTGATAAAGGTAAACGGGTAGTGTATAATGTAGATAAAGGAAAGCAGCCAATGCAATATAAAGAAAAGTCAAAGCAGGCTTACAATTCAAATCCCTCAACCAAAACTGGTACTTGGAGGAAATGATAAACCTCGAGCCTTTCCTGGTGAAGGAGAGCGCCAGAGGCAGACTGCAGGAGCTGGTGATAGAACGTTCCCCTCCCTCAAGGAGAAAATGAATAAAGAATATTCATTTAAAAGAGAGAGTGTCGCTAAACTGTTTCCGACAAGCACTCAAGAATGGTCTGGAGTTGCCAGAATGCAAAAGACCTGAAGAGTCCAAACATAGTGGCGACCCAAACTACTGCCCCATATCATCGGGTAGTTAGCCACCCAATTGAAGATTGTTATGTCTTCAAAGATTGGTTGGAAAAGATGTACAAAAGGGGAGAATTGACATTATCAGATAATGTGTTAGTTCGTCCTAAAAAGGGAATTCACCCGGGTAGTCACATCATCTTCCGTACTCCCGCATAAAGAAAAAATGAAAAAAATCTATTCAAAGATGAACAATGGGAGACTGTGGTCTCCAAGAAGACAACTAAAATGTTGAAACAGCTGGAAGGAGTTCCGGGTGTCAAGTGGAAATCTCCTACTGAACCAGTGTTGAATTTAAAGTGGTTGCCGGCGTCACATGCATCCACCTCCAAACAGCAACCTGGTCAAGCTAGCTCAGCAAGGCCTGTTAAAACAAAATCAAAGTCTTCCAAGAAGAAAGCCAAGTTGAAGAATGACGAAGAAGACTACAACTCAGAAGGCTATCGATAGTTTGGGCGAATATTACCAGACTGTCAGGAGGCCTATTAAGCTCGGTGATTTTATGAAAGAGCTTAAAATAGATGAAAAGGAATAAGAAGCTGAGGATGAATCCCTTCATGGAGACATGCCGAGTCATCTCAACAACATTAAAAATAACAGATAGGGAGAAATACGCTGAAGAAGCGGCCTCTGAATTCTGTCTAATGGTGTCATCAATGGAATACAGTTCAGAAGAAGATCTATGTTTTCCAGATGATGAAGATTCAGACCCGAGCGTAGCATCGCAAATGAAGCAGGTGAAATTGGGAGACGATTCTGAGTCCACCGACGAATCTCCAAACACAATAATGGCTGACTCTGAAGAAAATGCTTCATCAAATAAGTCTGAATCAGATGAGGTGGCCCAAGTACAGTTGAGAAGTGGCAAGGTACTGCCATCTCCACCAAAGAAAAGATTCTCCGACAAAGATAAGGGAAAAGAGATAATTATCAATGAAGATATTATCCCTAAAGATCCCAAGAAAAATGATACTTTCTGCAAAGGGATAGATTACAATATCTTATCTCATTTGAGGAAGATCCCAGCACAACTCAGTATATATAATGCCTTACTAATGTCTAAAGACCTTCGGGAGACTTTGATCCAAGCTCTCAAGGACCCTGAAAGATATGAGGCGTATTTTGCTGAACGTAACTTGACTGAAGTTTTGCAAGCTCGAAATGAGCCCCTCATCACCTTTGCTGAGGATGATATGATGCTTGGAACGGCAGATCACAATCGCCCTTTGTATGTTACGGCAGAGAGCGACGGTATGGTGATCAGTCGAATTTTGATTGATCCCGGATCTTCCGTAAATCTTATGAGTCTTAAGGCACTAAGATCCCTCTGCCTCGATGTGGAACATCTTGGCCAAGATAAACTGATGGTGCATGGCTTCAACGAGAAAGGGCAGAAAAACTCTTGGTTCGTTTATGCTTCCTCTTGTATTTGGGGAACTCCATACGGAAGCCAAATTCCATGTAATTGATGCGTACACTTCGTTCAAGGCGTTATTGGGTCGCCCCTGGCTGCATGAATACGGCGTTATCCCTTCAACATTACACCAGTGCATGAAGTATCTCAGAGAAGGAGAAGAATTCAGGATCTCTGGCGATATTCAGCCCTTTGCAGTACATGAAGTAACAGTTTATGAAGATGCTAAGTACTTCATGCCAAAGAAGCAAAAGTCGTCAAGTTCTCTTGAGGCTAGGGCATCAAATTCTAAGGCTGCAAAGAAACCCAAGCAAGAAGACGAGAAGAAGCGTGTAGGAAGAAAGAAAGCGACGCCAACTCTTCCTAAAGCATCAATCATTCCTAAAGAAAAGAAACATGTACCTCACCTTGGGAGTGACACGGATGAAGATGATGTTACTCCTACCAAATCTCGAAAAATATGCCAGTCCACGGATGAATGGAGTAGGCAGATTGAATTTTCAAATGATGATTATGACTACGACTCAATCTACATGAACTCAGTGCAGAGTGTGTTCTCCAGAAGAATAGACAGTCTGTTGATTTCAGACAGCGTACTCGTAGTCACACGTGTTCCCTTGCAACATTTCAAGGAAATCATTTCGCGCGAGGTTCATAAAATTGAAGAACTCTCCACTCTTTATCTCCCTCCCCGTAAAAATGGGACTGTGCCAAAGAATGTGTTATATTCCACGGGAGTTCATGAAGAAGAGAATCATGACTGGGATTGCATGCTCATCGACTCCGAGGAATTATTTCCTACGAGGCTACCCAAATTCAATACTAAAAATATTCAAAGAATGCTACGAAAGCAAATCAATATTCCTACTACCAAACGACAGCTCCGTACAAGCTTAGGCCTCTGGTATGGGAGAAGTCCGCGTCCATTACGACGAAAGGATATAGATGCATATAAAGGCATCGGATTCATCAAACGAAAATTCCTCCAGAAAGAGACTTGTCAAGCAATCACATGCGGAGAAATCAAATCTGATGATGATTATGATGAAATATGCGAAGCTGATGATTATGATGATCAACCCGTAGAAGCTGAGCCTGCACCAGAAGAACTGGAAGATGGTGGACAAGCTGCTACGATGGACGAGCTCAAAGAAGTCAACTTGGGAACTGAGGAAGATCCTCGCCCAACCTTCATTAGCTCTCTTCTACCAGAAGATCAAATAGAAGAAATAAAAGAGCTCCTATGTGAATTCAGGGACTGTTTTGCTTGGACATATGCTGAGATGCCTGGCTTATATCCCTGATGTGGCAGTTCACAAATTGGCCATCAAGCCTGATGCAGCACCCATCAAGCAAGCTCCAAGGAGAATGAGATTGGAGATTGAAGAACAGGTGATTGCAGAAACAAAGAAGCTTCATAGAAGCAGGCTTCATTCGAGAAGAAAAATATGCCGACTGGATTGCCAATATTGTCCCGTAAAGAAGAAGAATGGCCAGATTCGTATCTGCATCGACTTCAGGGACCTCAATAAGGCATGCCCGAAAGATGACTTTCCGCTCCCAGTATCAGAGCTTCTAGTTGACAATACATCCAATTACGATAAGTTCTCATTTATGGACGGATCGTCGGGCTACAATCAAATTAAAATGGCGCATGAAGATGAAAGACATACATCATTCAGAACGCCTATAGGCATATTCTGCTACACAGTCATGCCCTTCGGCCTGAAGAACGCTGGTGCCACCTACCAGCGGGCGATGACTCGTATATTTGATGATTTGATTCATCAGAAGGTCGAATGCTATGTAGATGATTTGGTCATTAAAAGCATAGGCCGAAAAGACCACCTTCATGACTTGAGAATCGTGTTCGAAAGAATCAGAAAATATGATCTGAAGATGAACCCTCTCAAGTGTGCATTTGGGGTATCCTCAGGAAAATTCCTAGGGTACGTTGTTCGACATCGAGGCATCGAAGTCGACCCCAACAAGATCAAGGCGATCGTGGAGATGCCACCTCCAAAGAATCTTCGACAACTCCGCTCCTTACAAGGGCAGTTGGCTTTCATTCGGCGATTTATATCGAATCTGTTGGGTAGGTTCCAGCCATTTTCAAAGCTAATGAAGAAAGATGTCCGTTTCAAATGGGACGCAGAGTGCCAAGAAGCATTTGACAGCATCAAAAGATATCTGTTGAATCCTCCTATTCTCGCGGCGCCAATCCCGGGGAAGCCTCTTATACTGTATATGGCAGCACTAGAAGAGTCCCTCGGAGCATTATTAGCCCAGCATAATGAAGAAGGCAAGGAGAATGCACTCTACTACATCAGTCGGAGATTGATAGGAGCAGAAATCCGCTATTCTTCAATCGAGAAGCATTGCTTGACCCTGATCTTCGCAGTTCAGAAGCTCCGTCATTATATGTTGTCTCACAAAATCACCTTGATATCAAAGATCGATCCGTTGAAGTTTTGATGACAAGACCAGCGTTGACAGGTCGTTTGGCAAGGTGGGCAGTGATACTCCTGCAGTTTGATATCACATACGTCCCTCAAAAGGCAGTGAAAGGGCAGGTATTAGCAGACTTTCTTGCAGCACATCCTATCCCTGCAGATTCTCCGCTCAACGACGATCTACCTGACGAGCAGATCATGAACGTTGAAGAAAAGGAGATGCTACGAGTATGGGAAATGTATTTTGATGGAGCATCGTCAATCAAGCGTGCTCGGCCTCCAAATCTAGAGAAAGCTCAAGCTGGAATCGGACTCATTTTCGTGGCGCCCGAGGGAGGCATAATGAGATTCTCATTTAGTCTGACTGAACCTCGGACAAACAATGAAGCCGAATATGAAGCCCTAATAGCTGGATTGGAGATTGCAATCGATGTCCGAATTCAAAATCTCCAAATCTTCGGTGATTCTCAACTTGTTGTAAATCAAGTGTTGGGAGTTTACAAAATCACCAAGTTTGAGTTGGCCTGTTATCATCGGCGAGTTCTTGAGCTTATGAAACAAATTCCAGTTGTCAAACTAACTCAAGTTCCCCGAGGTCAAAATGCCAAAGCCGATTCTCTTGCCAAATTGGCTAAAGAAATGGCGAATATGGACGACGAATGGCCTATAATAATTATGGTGCACAATCGACGGATCCTAGAGCCAGCATTACTACAATTCTCGCAGGCAGAGGGAATACCAAATTTAAGCCAGCAGGATGCAACTCCGGTTGATCCTCAATCTCCCCAACCAGTTGATCTCGAAGATCAACTTGAAGAACATCAAGTTCCTAAGAAAAGACGAAAGGCCAGTCAAACTTCAGAATCATGGTGGCATTGTCTAGATGTCGAGGAAGAAGATGACTGGAGACTGCCTTTCATTGATTACTTTAAAGAAAGTAAATTGCCAACAGACAAATCACTAGCTGCTCAAATCAAAAAGAGAGCGCTACGATATGCATTTGTCAACAACACATTGTATCGACGTGCTTTCGATCAAATGTGGCTAAGGTGCCTAGGGACCAAAGAAGCTGATAAAGTTGTGGCAGAAGTTCACGAAGGACTTTGTGGAGCACACCAATCAGGTCCCAAGATGGCAATCAAAATTAAAAGAATGGGCTACTATTGGCCGACCATGGTCAGAGATTGTATCAATCATGCTAAGAGGTGCCATGAGTGCCAGATCCACGGTGATGTTATACATCAACCACCAAATCCGCTGCACCCTACAATAGCATCCTGGCCATTTGAATGTTGGGGTACTGATATTATTATTGGGCCGATAGATCCGCCGTCATCAGCAGGACACCGCTTCATCTTGGCAGCAACCGACTACTTCTCTAAATGGGCAGAAGCAGTTCCATTCAAAGAAGTTACATCTGAGCATGTAATCAATTTCTTTACCCATAATGTTGTCTACAGATTTGGAGTGCCGCGTCGCATAATCTCAGACAATGGAACTGCTTTCAAAAGTACAAAAATTTATAAGTTTGTTGATCGGCACAAAATTGATTGGCGATATTCGTCTATATACTATCCAAGAGCAAATGAACTGGCAGAAGCCTTCAACAAGACACTAGTGAAATTGTTGAAGAAAATTCTTACCAAGAACAAAAGAGAGTGGCATACAAAGATGGCAGAAGCGCTATGGGCGTATCGTACAACTTACAAAACGCCAACCAAAGCCACTCCTTACTCTCTAGTATTTGGAGTTGAAGCTGTACTGCCACTAGAAGTTGAACTTCCATCCCTTCGAGTTGCTATCCAGAATGAGATAACTCAAGAACAAAATGCTCGTCTAAGAATGGAGGAGCTCGATGCACTCGATGAAATCAGGTTACAAGCTCAGCAGAACCTGGAGATCTACCGAGCAAGAATGACAAAGTCCTTTGATCGAATGGTTCGTCCTCGATCATTTCAAGAAGGAGAATTGGTCCTGGTGCAAAGAAGGCCAACCATCCCGCACAGAAAAATTGGTGGCAAATTTGTATCCAACTGGGAAGGACCTTTCGTCATCGAAAAGGTATTTCAAGGAGGAGCTTATCAACTCATCGATCTGAATGGTCAGAGGCCCATGCCGCCAATCAATGGCCGTTACCTGAAGAAATACTACGCATGAAATGATGTGCTTAATGTGTTATGTTTTCATGCATTATTGTTAACATATACATTTCTATATTTTTGAAATTCTCTTATGTCATGAGAACACATTTCAAAATTCCCCTACTAGATTGGGAGCATTTTAAATATTTATTCGGGTCGACATCGTGCTGCGTGCCGAGATCCCCGAATAAATATTTAAAATTTCAAGATTCCAATTCTATTCTGTTCTAAAATGACCCTGCAAGACAGGGGGCATTTTAAATATTTATTCGGGTCAACATCGCGTTGCACGCCGAGATCCCCGAATAAATATTTAAAATTATCAATTCATATGTCTTGTGTGCTAAAGAATACACAGATACTTCTTTTTTAAAGCCTATGCAGGTGATCTCTTAAAGATCGAGACAACACCTTCTCCAACAAAACTAAGACTCAAAGGTCAAGAAAGAGACTTTTGTGGCTACACACTCCTACAAATTGAGCCGGAAAAGCTTGAAGTTTTTCAACAGCCTGAAGCTTAAGGTTCGAATGGGTGTAAAAGGTCGGATCCAACAAGCCCAAATATGGCCGGATCGCTGGCAGCTCCGTCTACTCAACAAGCCATAAGAACGGCCGTAGTAGCGGAACCCCCACTTCGTCAACCCGTCAGTAGAGACTGAAGAAGAACGAAGGCAAATTTGACTCGACAAGTTCAAGTGATCGTAGTCTACAAAGTTCTCCAAAATGACTGGAAAAATCGAAGTTCCAGTGGAAGATGAGTCTCGAGCAACTACTGAATGTTCGTAGGCTCCAAAATCCAAAACCGCGAAGGATGACTCCAAATCTGTCAACTTCAGCAAAATCAGCATTGGGAAGCGCAATTCTCATAGCTCAAGTCTGAAGCCTGAATGGGTGTAAAAGGTCGGATCCAACAAGCCCAAATATGGCCGGATCGCTGGCAACTCCATCTACTCAACAAGTCATAAGAAAGGCCATAGTAGAGGAACCCCCATTTCAGCAACCAGAGGACAAAGAGCTGTCAAATACCAGCTCTCCCGATCTGATGAACTCAAGTGATTCAGATTAAAGTCTTCTTAAGTGGTTAAGGATTAAGATAATACCTATGTTTCGGTACTATCAATTGAATCCAGAACCTGCGAATCCTTCAACAAATCCGTAAAGCACAAAGCGAGGATCGAAGGAATTTTTCATCAACAAGTCCGTTATGCACAAAGCTCACTCGACCGATGACTCCACGCCATTGACCTAATACAAACCTAAGGGTTTAGGTCACCGGTATCTACTCCTTCATCAAGCCCGCCAAAGTCAGAAGCAAAAGGCAGAAGAGAGAACAAACTTTCTGACAAGTCAGCAAAAGACAAATCAGACAACCCTTCACCAAGTCCGCAGCACAAAGCACAGGACAGAAGGATTAAAATCTCGGGGCTCTAGTAAAAGTTGCAGAATGAGTTCCCTGAACGACATCTACAAATGTCCCTAAAGACTAGGGGCATTTTAAATATTTATTTGGGTCGACATCGCGCTGCATGCCGAGATCCCCAAATAAATATTTAAAATTTCAACAAGATATCAACCATCTATGGATATATCTAAGAGCGCAGTGGAGAAAATTAGTGTGACATCCAAGCAAAATTTTGGAAATCCACTAAAAGAAATTGGTGTGACATCCAAGCAAATTTTGGAGATCCACCAAATGAAACCCTAGTGTGACATCTAGACCAAATATCTAGAAATCCACAGGGTCAATCAGCACACAACAAACGTGGCCCGCTCCAGACGCCTACCACATTTGTTGGGGGGCATTTGTTAACCTGCCCGTATAAAAAAAACAAAAAAGAAAAAAAAAATTTCTTATACCTGTCCGGCCACGTTCGAGCGCCAAATTTCGCACGTCGTCGCCGCCCAAATCGCGAATATCCCGCGACAGCCATTTCACCCACGTCGTATACACGACCCATTGGCGTCGTTAAATAGAAAAAGAAAACGAGGCTTTCGGCCTCGTTTGACTCTTTCTCGCTCTCTCCCTTCCTCTTCTCTCTGCAGGATCGGAAGCTACGACATTTTGTTCGAAACCAAGAGCGGAAGACTCGCCGGCTGTGATCGTAACTTTCTCCCTCTTCGTTGTCCGACTTCGCTCCTTCGACAACACTTCCTGAAGGATCGGAAGTTACCGCATTCGATCGGAAGCCAGAGCGGGAACTCGCTTGTCGTGAGGATAACTTTCTACCTTCCGTGCGTTTCTTCGGCTCCTTCCTAGCTGTCCGACATCGCTCCTCCGTCAACTTTCCCTTCCTGTTCGGCCGGAAGTTACGACATTAAGATCGGAAGCAAGAACCGGAGCTCCGCCGGCTGTGAGGGTAACTTTCTCCCCTTTGCTCGCTTGCTCGGCCAAATCCCGAATCTGCCGAACCGAGAGATTGGAGAGGGAGAGAAATTTTTATTTATTATTATTATTGTTATTTTATAATTAAATTAATTAAATATAATTAATTAAATTTATTATTTTTAAATAATTATAATATTATAATTAATTCTAATTAATTCTAATTAAATTATTATAATTAATTAAATTATTATAATTAATTTAATTAATTATAATTAATTTTTATTAGAGTTAATTTTAATTAATTATAATAAGATTAATTATTATTAATTAATTTTAATTAATTACAATTTATTAAAATTAACTAAAATTAATTAGTTATAATTAATTATGAATTAATTAATTATAACTAATAATTTTAATTAAATTTTAATTAATTAGTTTAATTAATTATGATTAATTAAAGTAATTAATTAAAAATAATTTATTAATTAATTTATAGTTAATTAATATTAATTATAAATAAAAATAAAAAAAAAGAAAAAGAAAGAAGAAGCTTATCCGCCTCGACTTCCGTATCCTCTCGCCTCGATCCACGAGCCGACATCCGCCGACAATCGCTTCCGGGCCCAAAGGTATAAGATTCTAACTTAAACCCCTTTCTCGACGTTTGCAGCGGACCGGGGAACCACCTATACGCGCTCTTGTAGCACGGTAGGAGGGAGCCCGGTGCGAAGCATACGACGAGGCGGGTAAGCCCTATACACGCTCTTGTAGCGTGGTGGGGACGGTCCTCGACCTCGACACCGACACCGACACCGCCGACGACTGCTACGCAAAGGTATGATGTTCCAAATCCCATTCTCGACGTTTGCAGCAGACCGGAGAACCACCTATACGCGCTCTTGTAGCACGGTAGGAGGGAGCCCGGTGCGAAGCATACGACGAGGCGGGAGAGCCCTATACACGCTCTTGTAGCGTGGTGGGGAGAGTCACTGCTGTTCTGGTACGGGTACTGCTGAAGGCCCCATACACGCTCTTGTAGCATGGTGGGATGAAATTTTGTACGGCCGCGGTGTCCAAGGACACCTACCATACACGCTCTAGTAGCGTGGTGGGAAGGCCCAGCTCCCCAATTTTCCCCCAAACGGGGGATATGCCGGGGTGCTGCCGAAATTTTCACTGAAATGCATAAGACTTAAACTATTTGGAGACATCATTTGAGCAGCAATACGAAGAACAACAGAAGACTCGTACTCGAACAAAAATACACAGAATTTGAACCAAATGAGCAGAAGACCTGTACGATGAACAGAGGACTTGTGGACCTAAATCAGAATCAAAATTCAAATGATTTCTAAAGATCAAATTCAAATGAGATAAAATCAAACTGAAATCAAAATCAAGTCAATACGAACATGCATTTGAACTTGCAAGGACTTCAGAAGATCCTGAACAAAGACTTGAACTTGTACTCTGAATTCAAAACTAGAACAAGATGTGGACAACAAGAACTTATGCATTTGAACTTGAACTGTACGACGCCAAATGAAATCCAGATTTGCAAGCATTTGATTCAAATCCGGATGAATTCAGTAGGATGATAGGAGACCTGAATGAATGTGGGAGACTTAGACTGAGTTTGAATTCAAGTCTAAATGAAACTTAACTCGAACTCAGGCTATACGACATCAAGTGGGGACTTGTAAACTTGATGAATTCAAGTCTGAATAAAATTGAATTTGGATCCAAACACATGCAAAGATCGAAATTTGGATCATACATGAGGAAACTCAAACTACAAGACCTGGATGAACGAACTCCTACGACATTCCCTACAATGCCTGTTGATTGAGATGGCAATACGGGAAACCAATAGTGGAGGACCGACCTCTACAAACAAATGCAACCCAACAACAACCACCTGAGATTGGCGACATGTGAGCATGATGTAGGCAATAATGGGTCTCCTACGAACATTCTTAGGAGCTCGTAGCAATCAAAGATCCATCTTCTACAAACAAATTCAACTATCAACCACCTGAGATTGGCGACAGGTGAGCATGATGTAGGCAATAATGGATCTCCTACGAACATTCTTAGGAGCTCGTAGCAATCAAAGATCCATCTTCTACAAACAAATTCAACTATCAACCACCTGAGATTGGTGAAAGGTGGTTTCAATACAAAAGCAAGGGCTCTCCTACAAATACCCCTAGGGGGTCGTAGCAAGTACAACGGATTCCTACAAATGAATACAAATCACTTGTGGATAACAACAGTGTATTGAAAGAACAATGAATCACTGTGGACACAAGTACAGATATCATCTACGACAGCGGTGATCAAAATCTCTAAGTACACCGGGTACAAAGGCAACCCGATGTACGAAAAAAGACATCCACTGACAAAAGGAAGGACATGTTTGAACAAATTAGAACCAAACTTCCTGGTGTTTTAAAGCCTCTTTTTGGTTATATAATTAAGAAGAGAACAGTTCGGGTGCCCACAAACACTAAAAATAACATGTCCGCTATACTGAAGATCTAAAAGGAGGAGTTCTCCCCAAATCAAGAAGTCTTTAACTCCAGAATCCAAAAAATCCTTCCCCCGGTGAATGAGAAAGGGGGAGTCAACATCCAAAACGTCACGCCACCGGATCCGCAACACTCGTACTAGCGGACAGAAGGCGTGTATAAGCTCTGAAATCAAATATTGTGTATTCAAATGTCAATTATCTGCAAAACTATAAATATTTCAAAAATACCCCTGCACGTGCACTAGAGAATGTATACACATAGATACACTACAGGGGATATATAAAAATAACCCGCATGGGCCCTGGCGAGCGATTTATTGGTACACACATGACGCCTATGGATGCTACGCGGGTTGACAAGTGAATTCAAGTTCGAATCCGATCCTTCTATACGGATCAATAGAAGTCGACAAGATTTGAACTACCTAACAAAATACACGGTTGTAGCGACCAGTGTATTTGTTTAAATACATTCTTTTTAGGCCTTCAAGGCCTAAAATTAAGAAAATTCACAAACAAAGGCACAAAGCCTACGAGAAACCCGATCCCCTATTGATAAGTTGATAGGGTCGACAGGGTTCAATCAAATAGAAATGACCCCAGAACACCCCGATGATGGCCGTGTTGAATGTTTATCTCAACCGGAGGGGTCCATTCAAATTCCAAAACTCCAAAAATGCCACTCAAAACCCAAAAAACTCTACAAACTCCAAATTTCAAGATATTTAAAATTTAAATCAAATCATCAACCACTCAAAGCAAAATACATCCACCCTCCGCAACAGTTTGTCGGGGTGGAAAATTCAAATAAACTCTAGCTCACAAAGAGCCAAATGCCTAGTCAAAAATATCACTAGGATCCATTCTCAAACAATCTCCTGCCAATAAGGACGTGGTACGCGTACGTGTCCTCTAACCGGCGGTTGACCGCCAAATGGCCACCGCAGGATAAACGGTTACGACGACCCGGGGCCCTCTGAACCGAGTGGTTTTTCCGCCAAATGGCACCACGATATACCGGTTATGACCAGCGCCAATATGCTCCTTATTGGCATCAAATCCTTGAGATATGAATCAATAGGATATGATGATAGGGCATAAAATCCATTGTAAGCTAAAGTGGATTCAAATTTGTCCCCTTAAGCAAACATCCAACCCCGTTCGGAGCCCACAATTTAATGTTTTTATGCATTTGGGTCAACCATGACCCAAGCTAGCCCAAAGGCTTGGCAGGTCAAGGTAGATGCAAGGGACCACTGGGCATCAAATGCAATGGTTGGATTGACCTAATTTGACTTTTGTTTGAATAAGGAATGGTTTTGGTCACATGGGTCAAGCCATGTGGCTAGCCCAAGTCGAACCATAGGTTTGGTCACCTAGGGTTGGTTCCTAGTGACCCAATGGGCAGTCTCATGGGTTTAACATGCTTAGGTCAGTGCAATTGAATGAGATTTAAGTGTAGGTGTGTTACGTCAAATTAGGTTGACTTGGTTAACTTGGTTTGACCAAGAGTTAGGGTTGGGTCCAACGCATTTCAAATAAAATTTGGAACCTTTTAGAAGAGTTCTCAAGGTTAGTAAAGTTTCCTTGTATGAAATGCATATTTGAATGCTTTATGTTTCATTTAGTGATCCTAGGTTGACTCGGTCAACTAGGTTGGACCATTGGTTAGGATTGAGTTCAACCAACTTTAAATGATGTTTTAGACATATTGGAATAGTTTTTTTATGATGGAGAAGCTTGGAAATGTGAAATGCATGTTTTGGGTTAATGGGATTGGTTTAGTCAACCTAGGTTGACATGGTCAACCAAGCTTGACCATAGCTTGAGTTTAGATTCAATACACTCTAAATAATATAAGAAATGTGTTGGAGGAGGTTTTAAGGCTTGGTTTGACTGAGCCATATTGATGTTTAAGAGAAATTCATGTTTAGGAGGTTTTAAGTTTTAAGGTTTCAATGATTTTATGGTCAACCATGGCCAACTATGGTCCACAATGGGTTTAATGTTAGTTTAATGCGTCATGTCGATGATAATGATCATGCTAAATGGATTTGTGGTGGTTTCCAAGGTCAAATTCCAAATTTGCGATGTCCAATGGTATAGGCAATAATTATTTGAAGGTTTTGCAGCCTTGGAAAATGCTTTGAATGTAAGGGGTAGTCAGCTTGGAATGCCTCCAAATTGATAGGATAATTCTAGGGATATGTCTAATCTATATGCAAGTGAATTATCATTAATCCAAGGTCATTTGGTTGGGTTTTGAGGTGATTAAAATTTTACCAAAATTAGCTAAATAGACTAATGGTTTTGGGTTTGGTTTTGAGCATTGGATTTTAAAGTTAGGATTTTTCATTGAATTTGGATAATTGATTTGGTTTGGACTTGATTTTATCAATGATTTGAAGGAGTTTGGGATTAAAGATGTTCATACCATTGATAATCATTGATGATTACTAATGATTGAGCAGATGATTAGGTTACAATCACTAGTGACTATCAACTGATGGATTTGAGGTTTGATTTTTATTTGTGTTTTGAGTTGATTGTGAATGTTAATTATTGGAGGAAGTTTTAATTTTGAAATGATCATATCACTGACAATTATTTGGTGACTATCAAGTGATGGATTAGATGATCAAATGACAATCAAGGGTGATTGTTAAGTGATGATTTTGGGATCAATAATTTGATTTAATGCACAATGTTGAATTCGATTTGAAGTTTAGAATAGGGTTCAATGATCGGTGTTTGGGGATTGGATTTTTGATTTGGAGAATTGACCTTACTAAAAAATGAGGTCAATAAATGGACCCCCAATAGGTGTGATGAACTTGAAAGTAAATCACACATGTTGGCATTGACCAAATCAATCAACAAAATTCAAGGGAATTTCAGATCAGGGCCTAAAAGGAAATGATCCTAAGTAGGATATTTGAGATTTAAACTAGGATGGTGCCACAAGGGGCTTGTTCTACCACTAGTAGATTTGGATTTGATAAGACCTAAAAGTATTCTTTCTAGTTTAAGAGAAAGGATGAAAATACAAAGGAAATCAAACCTATCTCAATAAACTAGAGGGCACCTTCAAGAAAGAGAAAATCAATGAGAAGATTGACAACTAAATTTAGAAGGTTTAGATTAAAATTTAGTTAGGATGGTGCCATGCCACCACTAACAAATGATCATAAGGAAAGAAAGCATGTATGTGAGGACATACACCTAATCTTAGATAATCAAAATGATCATATAAAAAGGAAGTCTGCATGTGGGGACTTACACCTAACCATAGAGGATCAAGATTTAAATTTAAACTAGGATGACGCTATGAGGGGATTGCTCCACCACAAGCGAATGATCATAAAAAAAAGGAAGCCGGTATGTGGGGATTTACACATTATCTTATAGGATCATAATGATCATATAGAAAGGAAGCCTGCATGTGAGGACTTACACCTAACCATAGAGGATCAAGATTTAGATTTAAACTAGGATGGTGTCACGAGAGGATTGCTCCACTACTAGTAGATGATCACAAGAAAAGGAAGGCAGAATGTGGGGACTAACACCAAATATTTGAGGACTAAAATGATCATATAACATGGAAGCCTATATGCAGGGACTTAAACATAACCATAGAGGATCAATATTTAGATTTAAACTAGGATAGTGCCACGAGGGACTTACTCCACCACTAGCTGATGACCATAAGAAAATGAAGTTGGTATGGTAGAATTAAACTTAATCTTAGAGGATAAGAATGATCATATGAAAAGAAGCATGTATGTTGGGGCTTACACATAATCAAAGAGAATTAAGATTTAGATTTAAACTAGGATGGTGCCTTGAGGGGCTTGCTCCACCATTAGTAGTTGATCAGAAGAAAAAAAATCCAGTATGTGGGGACTTACACCTAATCTTAGAGGATCATAATGATTATATGGAAAGGAAGTTTGGATGTGGGGACTTACACCTAACCATAGAGGATCAAGATTTAGATTTAAACTTGGATAGAGCCATGAGGGGCTTTCCCCACCATTAGTGGATGATCATAACAAAAGAAGTTGGCATGGGGGACTGAGACCTAATCATAGAGAATCAGAGTGATCGTATGGAAAGAAAGCCTACCTCGCTAAATTTCATTGTTCACGCATTCTGGCTCTGGCAAAACAAAGGCGATTCTAGGGTTTCCTTCTTGGCACCTACTGCTGCCAAATTGTGGATCCATTCCTCGTGTTTTTGACTAGTTTATTTCATTTTCTAGTTGCTTTTGCATTTTTGTGACTTTGTGTGGGCTCCGAAAATTCGGCTCCGGCCTCCGCTCGCTTTTCTTATTCGGCGAGGGAGTTTTAACGAACTAAGTTCCGAGGTAAATTTTGGAAGGCAGATGGGTTTGTAGATAAGACACTACCCAGAGATTTCGCCCTCATTTTGCGAGGACTTTATGATCTGAGTTCTGGTTTCCTATAGGCGCAAGCCCCTATAGTTAATTACCCCTCCCGATCACGAGAGAGAACTTTCGATTAAGGCTAGTCGTCAATCAGATACGTATAGAATACGTGTTATCTGACATATAGTAGCAGCAATGGTTTTGATATTGAAAGTTTGAAGAATTTGGGAATTTGGGTTTTGTTTGATATTTAAAATGAGATTTCACCTTCTTGCACTTAAAGCGGATGGTGGGGGAATGGATGATAGACCCGATCAAGATCCCATGGTTCCGTCGTCCCGGGCCATCGTGGTCCCTGGTCTACTTAGTCAGAGGAGGTAGTCGACCCAACCTGACAGAAGGATCCTTGCCGGCAGCCATGGGTTGCTTCGTTCAAGGGAACCTTGTAGACCGGGGTTGAATGTTTGTCTAAGGGGTTAAATTTAAATCCACCTTAGCTAACAGAGGGCTTTGTGCCCTATCGATCATATCCTATTGATTCATATCTCAAGGATTTAACGCCATTAAGGAGCGTATTGGCTCTGGCCATAACCGCTATCTGTGGTGCCATTTGGCGGCAAAACCACTCGGTTCAGAGGGCCCCGGATCATAACCGTTTACCTGCAGTGCCATTTGGCGGCGAAACTGTCGGTTAGAGGACACGTACCACGTCCTTACTGGCAATAGATTGTTTGAGAATGGATCCTAGTGATATTTTCGACTAGGCATTTGGCTTTTTTGTGAGCTAGAGTAAATTTTAATTTGTCCGCCCCGACAAACTGTTGCGGAGGGTGGATGGATTTTGCTTTAAGTTTTTGATGGATTTATTTCATTTTTAAATATCTTGGAATCTGGGGTTTGGGATGATCTTTGGAATTTTTGTGGAGCTTTTGGATTTAGTGGATTTTGGGTGGAGCTTTGGAATATTTGGGATTTTTGGAATTTTTTGTGGAGCTTTGGACTTTGGATATTTAGGAGATGTTTGAAAAATGTTTGGGAACCCCTCCGGTTGAGATCTGCATTCAACACGGCCATCATCGGGGTGTTCGTGGGGTTATTTCTCTTTATGGATTGAACCTTGTCAACTCTTTCGGGCTGTCAACAGAGGATCGGGTTTTGTAGGCTTTAAGCATTTATTAGTGAATTCAAATTGTTGTAGGCCTTGATGGCCTAATATGAATATTTTAAAGCAAATATACCGGTCGCCACGACTTTATATTTGCTTAATGGTTCGAACCCTGTCGACTTCTATTGGCCCGTATAGAAGGATCGGTTTCGAACCTGAATTCACTTGTCAATCCGCGCAGCATCCCTAGACGCCACATGTGTACCAATAACACGCTCGTCGGGGCTCATGCGGGTTGAGAATATATTTCCCTCTTTAGTGTACCTATGTGTATACAAACTACGGTGCACTTGTGTGGGAGTATTTTGAAAGTATTTGTAGACGCCTTCTGTCTGCTTGTACGAATGTTGCAGATCCGGTGGCGTAGCAGCTTCTGGATCAGTTGTTTACTGCTTTGTACAGGTAGACTGTCGTGCACTATTTATTGATTTTGTTGACGGGTCATAGTGCACTAACTAATCTCCTTCCTTGCGTCATAGGAACTTACACTTGTTGTATTCTTCGCTGCATATGTTTTGAGTTCATTCCACTGCTCACATAATTGAAGGTACACCTTTATGTTATAGTGTTGCTAATGACAT
Source organism: Dendrobium officinale (assembly GCA_019514585.1). NCBI lineage: Eukaryota > Viridiplantae > Streptophyta > Magnoliopsida > Asparagales > Orchidaceae > Dendrobium > Dendrobium officinale. The sequence continues at coordinate 106,257 of JACXSL010000027.1, forward strand.
AAACATCTGACATTTATTGTATATCTTTCATTCAATATTTAGTCATTGCTTGCATGTATCCGTCATTCCATGTGTATGTTTTTTAATGACTCTTTCCTTCACGAATGTTCCATTGATTTATGTTCAGAACCACATGTCGGCAGTTGTATTCTTTTATTCTCATGAGAATTCTTTAGTACTGATTGAGATCCCCATATAATTGATCACAAGCGGGTAAGTGCATTCTTTTGAAATATTGCTATCAGAGAGTGGAAGCTACTACACTTGTTGCATGTTGTAGGTAGAAAATCATTCATGTTGGATGTGGACACTCATGCATGTAAAAAAAATCTTCTACCATTACTTATGGGTATTCCTACAACTGTTCATTGATATTCATGATTGTAGTAGATTCGTCATTCTTGCTCGCACATGAACTATAACATATTTCTACATTCCCTTTTGTGGGCTATCATTATTTATAGATAGGCCAATATATCCATAAGCTGGTTGATGTTAAGCGTAGGAAAGATGTTATATTCATTATCGGTCTCCTTGTACACAATGATCAACAAACTGTTGCATATGCTAGTAATTGTCCAAGTAGTTTAATTATTTGGTGTGTAGCGTAGTTTATTCCATATGAGTTTCACACTTGTTTGTTGATATGCATTTAATTGATTAAACCCATCACTTGGTTTTAGCATTTTATCTCAATCATGTGTTTAATGACCTTGAAGTTCAATCCATTGTAGTATGACCTTAGTTGATTGTACCAAGTGCACAAGTCCCATATTGTTCTTTAAGTTCAATTAGGTTCACTTGCATGTTCAAATTCAAATTCTCTGTGGTCCAAGAATGATTCAAGTCCCCTGTTGTTCAATATGAGTTCTTTTCTTGAGTCCAGTTCAATTTTATTTTACTTGGGTTCAATTCTTTATTAAGCCATTTTGAATCTTGTCCAAAGTCCAAGTACAAATCTTTTATAGTCCTTCTGAGTTCAATTGCTCCAAGTCCTTGGATTTTCAATCCAAATTTCGGCAGCCTCCCGGCGTCTCCCCCGTTTAGGGGAAAAACCAAGAGGCCGCCTACCCGCCAAGCCACTAAAGGCTTGCACGGTTGGTGTTGGTGAGACACCGCGGCGGTTGTATTTTTGTTTTCTCCCACCACGCGCAATAAAGGCGTGCATGGGGTTTTATAAAAAGCATTTTTGATAAGCAATTTTGATTTCCCCCCGCCCGGGGTACTTATAAGTGACCCCGCTTCGCCGTACGTGCCGCACCGGGATTCCATCCTACCACGGCCAATAAAGGCATGCTTAGGACAGTTCTCCAGTTTGCCACAGACATTGAAGCAAGATTTTAAGTTTAAAAGAATTCGTACCTCCGCGGGGTTGTCGTGGTTGACACGTGGATCGAGAGGTCACTCGCCTACCTCGTCGTAGGTGTCGCACCGGGTTCCCTCCTACCACGGCCACTAAAGGCGTGCTTAGGTGGTTTGCCGGTCCAACACGGACATCGAGATAAGAGAGTGGGGGGAAGCGAGCAGTTATTTTTTTATCTTATTATAATTAATTATATTTGATAATAATAAATTATGATTTAAAAATAATTAATTATAACTAAAAAATTAATTATAATTAATTATAATTAATAATAATTAACTTAAATTAAAATAAATAATTTTAATTAATTTTAAGTAATTATAGTTAATTATTAATAAAAATAATTGACTATAATAACATTAAAAATTAATTAAAATTTATTTTATTTTAATTTTTTAAAAAAAATATTATTAATCAATGATTAAATATAATTAAATATTTAATTATAACTAATTTTAATTAAATATAACTAATTCATTATTATCAATTAATTAGTTATAATAAAAATAAAAGAAATTATGCTTGAATACAGGATTAGAACAAGACTAGTGTAGGATTTGAGCAAGATTAGAGTTAAACCCTATTTATTAAACCCCTTGGTTCGGCAGCTTTACGGGATCTGGCCGAAGAGACACGCAAGGGGGGGAGTTACCTCACGGTCAGTGAGCTCCAGTTGAAGCTTCCGATCGAAATGTCGTGTCTTCCGATCCAACAGGAAGGAGGCGTCGTAGAAGAAGCGGGATCGGACGACGGCAGAGGTAGGGAAGATGATTTCTCTTCTTCTCTCCCTCTCTTTCTCTCTTTCTCTTTCTCTCTCTCTCTCTCGGCCGGAGAAAATGAGAGGGGTGCGGCTGTGTGGAGTCGGATAGAGGAGTGGGACGGGAGAGAGTCGGGTTTGGAGCGTCAGCTGGGATCGGAGAGAGGTGGAGTTCGGTTGGGCTTCGGGATGGAGAGGTGAGGGTCGGGGGTGCTCTGCAGACGGAAGAAAGGAGGATCGGACGGGAGTTGGGGAGAGAGCTTCGTGCGAGAGGAGAGCAGAGTCGACGGGGGAAGAGGAGTCGTGTTCGGCTTCGTTTTATAGAGGCGAAGATGAAGCACGGTCGAGGCGAGATCGCTGGTTTTGAGCAGGATTTGCGCCGGGTTTGCAGGGAAGTGATGCGAACGGCGCCGAATCGACGCGATCTCGGCATGATTCGAGGATTCAGCGGTTTCACAGGTATTTTAGTTTTTTTTTTTTTTTTTTGCTGGGTTTATGCGTAGAGGTTAACAAATGCCCCCCAACAAATGTGGTACGCGTCTAGAGCGAATCACGTTTGTTGTAAGCTGATTGACCATGTGGATTTCTAGATATTTATTCTAGATGTCACACAAGGACTTTCATTTAGTGGATCTCCAAAAATTTGCTTGGATGTCACACTAAGATTTTCTTCCTCCATAGATCTCTTGGATATATCAATAGATGGCTGAGATACTGATTTCATTCGTCCTACGCTTTGTGATGCGGACAATGATGGAGAATTTTCTGATTTGTCTTTATTGATTTGTCAGGTGATTTTTGTACCTTCGGCCCTATGCTTCTAGCTTTGGCGGGCTTGTTGAAGGAGTAGATGCTGGTGACCTAAACCTTTAGATTTGTATTAGGTCGGTGGCGAAAACTCATCGGTCCAGAGCTTTATGCATAACGGACTTGTTGATGACATAATCCACTTAGTTCAGCCTTCGGCTTTTCACGAACTTTGGGATAATTTTCTTCGGTCCTTTGCTTTGTGCTTTGACGGACTTGTTAAAGAAAAATTCCTTCGATCCTCGCTTTGTGCTTTACGGATTTGTTGAAGGATTTGCAGGTTCTGGATTCAGTTGATAGTACCGAACGTAGGTAGTATCTTGATCCTTAACCACTTGAGAAGACTTTTAATCTGAATCACTTGAGTTCATCAGATTGGGAGAGCTAGAATTTGATAGCTCTTCGTCCTCTGGTTGCTGAGATGGGGGTTCCTCTACTACGGCCTTTCTTATGGCTTATTGAGTAGATGGAGCTGCCAGCGATCCGGCCATATTTGGGCTTGTTGGATCCGACCTCTTACACCCATTCAGGCTTCAGACTTGAGCTATGGGAATTGCGCTCCCCAATGCTGATTTTTCTGAAGTTGGTAGATTTGGAGTCATCCTTTGTGGTTGTAGATTTTGGAGCCTACGAACCTTCAGTAGTTGTTCGAGACTCATCCTTCTACTGGAACTTTGATTCTCCAGTCACTTAGGAGAATTTTGCAGACTACGATCACTTGAACTTGTCGAGTCAAATTCGCCTTCGTACTTCCTACAGTCCTTACTGACGGGTTGACGAAGTGGGGGTTCCGCTACTACGGCCTTTCTTATGGCGTGTTGAGTAGACAGAGCTGCCAGCGATCCGGCCATATTTGGGCTTGTTGGATCCGACCTTTTACACCCATTCGAACCTTAAGCTTCAGGCTGTCGAAAGACTTCAAGTTTCTTCGGCTCAATTTTGTAGGAGTGTGTAGCCACAAAAATCAATTTCTTGACTTTTGAGTCTTGGTTTGTTGGAGAAGACGGTGTCTCTAACATTTGAAAGACCACCTGCACATACTTTGGAAAACAAATATTTGTGTTCTTTAGCACAAAAGAATATCTAGATTGATAATTTTAAATATTTATTCGGGGATCTCGACATGCAGCGCGATGTCGACCCGAATAAATATTTAAAATGCCCCCTGTCTCACAGGGACATTTTGGATGGGCTTTTTGTCTTTGACAGTTTAAATATTTATTTGGGGATCTCGGCACGCAGCGCGATGTCGACCCAAATAAATATTTAAAATGCCCCCAGTCTAATGGGGGATTTTGAAATGCGTTCTTGCTATACAAGAGAATTTCAAAATATAAATAAACATGCATTAATAGAATTTTGATTTTCACAAAATACATCAGATATGGAATTTTCATGCATGATATTTCTTTAAATGTCGACCGTTGATAGGCGGCATAGGCCTCTGACCGTTCAGATCGATTAACTGATATGCTCCTCCTTGGTACACTTTCTCGATGACGAAGGGGCCTTCCCAATTGGATACGAATTTGCCATCGATTTTTTGGTGTGGGATGATTGGTCTTCTCAGCACCAGGACCAATTCCCCTTCCTGAAATGATCGAGGACGCACCATTCGGTCAAAGGACTTTGCCATTCTTCCTCGGTAGATTTCCAAATTTTGTTGGGCTTGTAACCTGCGTTCATCAAGTGCGTCGAGCTCCTCCATTCTGAGGCGGGCATTTTGCTCTTGAGTGAGATCATTCTGGATTGCTACCCGGAGTGACGGTAGTTCAATCTCCAATGGTAATACAGCTTCAACACCGAACACCAATGAATAAGGAGTGGCTTTAGTTGGTGTTTTGTAAGTTGTACGATATGCTCATAGAGCTTCTGCCATCTTCGTATGCCATTCTCTTTTGTTTTTGGTGAGGATCTTCTTCAACAATTTCACCAGCGTCTTGTTGAAGGCTTCCGCCAATCCATTTGCCCTTGGATTGTATATGGATGAATATCGCCAATCGATTTTGTGCCGATCAACGAACTTGTAGATTTTTGTACTTTTGAATGCGGTACCGTTGTCTGAGATTATGCGGCGTGGCACACCAAATCTATAGACGACATTATGGGTAAAGAAATTGATCACATGCTCCGATGTGACCTCTCTGAATGGAGCCGCTTCTGCCCACTTGGAAAAATAATCCGTCGTTGCCAGAATGAAGCGGTGTCCTGCTGAAGATGGTGGATCTATCGGCCCAATTATGTCAGTTCCCCAACATTCAAATGGCCAGGATGTTATTGTTGGATGCAGAGGATTTGGCGGTTGATGTATAACATCACCGTGGATTTGACATTCGTGGCACCTCTTTGCGTGGTCAATACAGTCTCTAACCATAGTTGGCCAATAGTAACCAATTCTCTTAATTTTAGCGGCCATTTTGGGACCTGACTGATGTGCTCCGCAAAGCCCTTCGTGGACTTCTGTCACCACTTTATCAGATTCCTTGGTCCCTAGGCACCTTAGCCACATTTGATCAAAGGCTCGTCTATACAACATGTCATTAACAAATGCGTATCTCAACGCCCTTTTTCGAATTTGTGCGGCCGTAGATTTTTCTGTCGGGAGTTTGTTTTCCTTGAAGTAGTCAATGAATGGCTGTCTCCAATCATTTTCGACTTCAATATCTAAACAATGCCACCACGATTCTGAAGCTTGACTAGCTTTACGTCTCTTGGCCACATGATGTTCTTTTGGATAATTCTCCATAATAATCTGATGGAGAGGCCGAGGGTCAACTGGAGTTTCATCCTGCTGACTTGAATCCAGAATTCCTTCTGCCCTCGGGAATTGTAGTAGAGCAGGTTCCAATACTCTACGAGTATAAACTCCGATGAATATAGGACTCTCCTCGTTGATATTCGTCATTTCTTTGGCTAATTTGGCCAGACAATCTGCTTTAGCATTCTGTCCTCGAGGAACTCGAGCCATTTTGACATTTGGTACTTGCTTTAGGAGCTCGAGGGCTCGTCGGTGATAGTGGGCTAATTCAACTTTGCCAACTTTATAAATTCCAAGTACTTGATTTATTACAAGTTGAAAATCACCAAGGATTTGGAGATGTTGGATTCTGACATCGATCGCAATCTCCAGCCCTGCTAATAGAGCTTCGTACTCAGCTTCGTTGTTGGTCCGAGGTTCAATCAAACTGAATGAAAATCTCATTATACCTCCCTCGGGTGCTACGAAAATAAGACCGATGCCAGCTCGGGCTCTTGCAATATTTGGAGATCGGACAGGTCTAATCGACGATGCCCCGTCGAAGTACATTTCCCAGAATGGTAGCCTTTCATTTTCCTCGACCTGCATAATCTACTCATCGGGCAAATCATCATTTAGCGGAGAATCAGCTGGGATTGGGTGTGCAGCGAGGAAATCTGCCAAGGCCTGTCCTTTCACCGCCTTCTGTGGCATGTATATGATTTCAAACTGCAATAACAATACTGCCCACCTGGCTAAGCGACCTGTCAACGCTGGTCTTGTCATCAAGAACTTCAGCGGATCGATCTTTGATATCAGTGTGATTTTGTGAGATAACATATAGTGGCGGAGTTTCTGAACTGCAAAAATCAGCGCCAGACAATGCTTTTCAATTGGGGAATAACGGCTTTCAGCTCCAATCAATCTTCGACTGATATAGTAGAGCGCATTTTCTTTTCCTTCTTCATTATTCTGAGCCAATAGTGCTCCGAGGGACTCTTCTAGTACTGCCGTATACAGTATAAGAGGCTTCCCCGGAATTGGCGCTGCCAGAATGGGAGGATTTAATAAGTACTTCTTGATACTATCAAATGCTTCATGGCATTCTCCGTCCCATTTGAAACGGACGTCTTTTTTCATTAACTTTGAAAATGGCTGGCACCTACCCGATAGATTTGATATGAATCTTCGAATGAAAGCTAGTTGTCCTTGCAACGAGCGAAGCTGTCGAAGGTTCCTTGGTGGTGGCATCTCCGTGATCGCCTTAATTTTGTTGGGGTCGATCTCTATACCTCGATGACGAACAACGTACCCCAAGAATTTGCCGGAGGAGACCCCAAAAGCACATTTGAGAGGGTCATCTTCAGATCAAACTTTCTGATTCTCTCAAATACAATTCTGAGATCTTTTAAGTGATCATTTCGGCCAAGACTTTTGACAACAAGGTCATCTACATAGCACTCGACCTTTTGATGTATCAAATCATCAAATATGTGAGTCATCGCCCGCTGGTAGGTGGCACCAGCGTTCTTCAGGCCAAAGGGCATGACTGTGTAGCAGAAAATGCCGATGGGTGTTCTGAACGATGTATGTTTTTCATCTTCGGGCGCCATCTTGATTTGATTGTATCCTGACGATCCATCCATGAAGGAGAACATGTCGTAGTTGGAAGTGTTGTAACCTAGGAGTTCGGATACAGGGAGTGGAAAATCGTCTTTTGGGCACGCCTTGTTGAGGTTCCTAAAGTCAATACAGACACGAATCTGGCCGTTCTTCTTCTTCACTGGGACGATATTAGCAATCCAGTCAGCGTACTTTTCTTCTCGGATAAAGCCGGCATCAATGAGCTTCTTCGTCTCTGCAATTACCTGTTCTTCAATCTCCAATCTCATTCTCCTTGGAGCTTGTTTGACGGGTGCTACATCCGGCTTGATTGCTAATCTGTGAACTGCTACGTCAGGGGATAAGCCAGGCATCTCAGCATATGTCCAGGCAAAGCAGTCCCTGAATTCACAGAGAAGTTCTTTTATTTCTTCTATTTGATCCTCGGGTAAAAGAGAACTAATGAAGGTTGGGCGAGGGTCTTCCTCAGTTCCCAAGTTGACTTCTTTTAGCTCATCCATAGTGGCCGCCTGTCCACCATCTTCAAGCTCTTCTGGTGCAGGTTCGGCTTCTACGGGCTGTTCATCATAATCGTCAGCTTCGTATATCTCTTCAGCATCACCATCTTCGGATTCAATTTCCACGCATGTGATGGCGCGACAAATCTCTTTCCGGAGGAATTTTCTTTTGATGAATCCAATACCTTTATATGCATGTGTCCTTCTGCCGTAACGGGCGCGGACTCCTTCCATACCAAAGGCCCAAGCTTGTGCGAAGTTGTCGCTTGGTGGTAGGAATATTGACTTATTTTCGTAGCATTCTCTGGATATTTTTGGTATTGAACCTAGGTAGCCTCGTAGGAAATAATTCATCGGAGTCGAGGAGCATACAATCCCAGTCGTGATTCTCCTCTTCACGAACTCCCGTAGAATATAACACATTCTTTGGCACAGTCCCATTTTTACGGGGAGGCAGATAGAGAGTGGCGAGTTCTTCAACCTTATGCACCTCACGCGAAATGATTTCTTTGAAGTGTTGTAAAGGAACACGCGTAACTACGAGTACACTATCTGAAATTGATAGACTGTCAATTCTTCTAGAGAACACATTCTGCACCGTGTTCATGTAAATGGAGTCGTAGTCATAATCATCATTTGAAAATTCGACCTGCCTGCTCCATTCATCCGTGGACTGGCATACTTTCCGAGATTTAGCAGGAGTATCATCATCTTCATCTGTGTCACTTCCCAGATGAGGTATAAATTTCTTCTCTTTGGGAATGGTCGGTGCCTTAGGAAGAGTCGGCGCTGCCTTCTTTCTCCCCACCTGCTTTTTCTCACCTTCTCTTTCAGGTCGCTTTACAGCCTTTGAGTTTGATGCTCTAGCTTCGAGAGAGCTCGAAAACTTTTGCTTCTTTGGCATGAAATATCGTGCATCTTCATAAACTGTTGCTTCATGAACTGTGAAAGGCTGAATGTCACCAGAGATCCTGAATTCTTCTCCATCTTTGAGATACTTCATACACTGGTGTAATGTTGACGGGACAATGCCATATTCATGCAACCAAGGACGACCTAGTAGCGCCTTGAACGAAGTATCCGCATCAATCACATGGAATTTAACTTCTGTATGGAGCTCTCCAAATACAAGAGGGAGCATGAATGATCCAAGTGTTTTCTGCCCTTTCTCGTTGAAACCATGCACCATCAATTTATCTGGCCCGAGGTGTTCCACATCAAGGCAGAGGGATCTCAGTGCTTTCAAACTTATCAGATTTATGGAGGATCCGGGATCGATCAGGATTCGACTGATGATCAGCTTATCGCTCTCTGCAGTAATGTACAGAGGACGATTATGGTCTGCAGTTCCGAGCATCATGTCCTCTTCGGAGAAAGTAATGAATGGTTCATTACGAGCTTGCAGAACTTCAGTCAAACTACGTTCAGCAAAATACGCCTCGTATCTTTCGGGATCTTTGAGAGCCTGAATCAGAGTCTCCCGAAGGTCTTTAGACATCACCAAAGCATCGTATATGCTGAGCTGTGCTGGGATTTTTCTTAGATGGGATAAGATATTATAATCTATCCCATTGGCTGAAGTCTTCTTTTTCTTAGGATCTTCAAGGATAATGTCATCGTTGATAATTATCTCTTTCTCCTTGTCTTTGTTGGAGACCCCTTTCTTCGGTGGAGGCGGTAGTATCTTACCGCTTCTTAACTGCACTTGAGCAATCTCCTCCGGTTCAGAGTCATTTAACTGTACATTTTCTTCAGAATCAGCCATCGTTGCATCTAGGGACTCATCTGTTGATTCAGAATCACCACCCAGATTTACATGACCCATCTGAGACGCTATGCTAGGGTCTGATTCGTCTCCCTCTGGAAAATACAAATCCTCCTCCGAACTGTAATCCATTGGCAAAACCATCATACAGGATTCAGATAGTACTTCTGTGTATTCTTTTATCGAGGTACTCGACGCCACTGAGATGACACGACATGTTTCTGTTGGAAGAGAATCTTCATCATCTTCTTCAGCTTCATCTATCTTAAGCTCCGACATGAAGTCAGCGAGCTTGATAGGTCGCCTCACAGTCTGGTAGTACTCATCCAAACTATCAATAACCCTCTGAGTTGCAGTCTTTTTCTCCTTAGGCTTCTTTAGCTTTGTTTTCTTCTTGGATGATTTCTTCTTTTTAGGCTTCGGAATGCCGACTTGATTGAAAAATTGTTTAGAAGTAAAAGGTCGTGTCATAGGCAGAGCTTTCAAGTTTAGCACTGGCTCAATAGGAGACTTCCACTTTACACCTGGAACTTCTTCAAGTTGCTTCAACATTTTCACATTCTTCTTGGAGACCGCAATCTCCCACTATTCTTCTTGAATTGGCTTCTTTTCTTTTCTTCTTTCTTCAACCAGGGGTACGAAAGAGGACGTGACCACCCGAGTTGATTCTTTTCTAGGGTGAGACAACACATTGTCGGACAAAGTGAGTTCCCCTTTTTGATATTTTCTTTCAAGCCAATCCTTAAAGATGTAGCAATCTTCAATAGGATGGCTGAGTACCCGATGATATGGGCAGTAATTTGGGTCACCAGTGTGCTTCGACTCTTCGGGTCTCTTGCATTCAGGCAGTTCTAAACCCGATTTCAACATTTGTCGAAATAATTTGGCAACACTCTCCCTTTTGAATGAATATTCTTTATTCATTTTATCTTTGAAGGATTGGAACATTCTATCACCAGTTCCTATTGCCTGTCTTTGGCCTCCAGCTTGATAAGTCCGTGGCTCGTCATTTCCCCCAAATATCAACTTCGGCTGGGGATTGGGGTTGTAGGCCTGTTTGGGCTTTTCTTGATATTGCATCGGCTGTTTGCCCTTGTCTACATTGTAAATCATCTGCTTTTCTCTATCAGCTCTGGAGAAGAATGTAGAATCGGCTTCACCCCTTCTAACACCTGGGGCCTTGGCCTTCTTGGGCTTATCAGAGTGATTTTCAGATCTGGACAAATTCAGTTTCTCAAATTTGGCCACTCTGTCGAGCAAGTCTTGAAATGTGTTTATCGTAGCCATACACAGGAAGGGTTGCATTTTGTCGTCAATGTTGCCCATTAACAACTGTACGGCATGCTCTTCTTCTAACTGCTGCTCACATTTCATGCTCAAATTTCGCCAACGAGTGATATATTTAGTCACTGATTCTTCTCTTTTTCTCTTATCCAAAGCAAGATCAGCGATCGTTATTTTCTCCGTTGCACTAGCAAATCTCTTCACGAACATATTTTCCAATTCTGCGAAGGTTTTCACAGAATCATTCGGCAGTTCAGCATACCATTCGAAAGAAGTTGCCGTCAAACTGCTGACAAATTGTCGGAAGAGTAGGGCGTCATTTCCTCCTGTATTCCCACAGGTGGCTTTAAACTGTGCCAGATGCTGTCTGGGGTTGTTATTACCGTTGAAAGTGTTGAACTTTGGTACAGAATACCCTTTAGGGTACGGTACTTGGTCGTATTCAGCAGGATACGGACGACCTTTGCCCACTAATTTTTCTGCTTGATCAACGGCTATGATAGCCCTGATCCTTTCTGTTATTATTCCTTCCAACTGTGCAGCGGTCACAGGTTCAGAAGTACTTGCAACATTTTGTGGAGTGGGCTGACGGATGACATTATGAGCCTCGTGACCACCTTCAGGAATACCTCGTACTTCTGAGACTTGAGGAATTTGAAAATTTGGAGGATCCGGAGGAGGATTGTGAATGGCACCAACAGCAACAGTTCTCTGCATCATCTGCATCATTGCTCCCATCTGAGTCATCATCTCAGTCATCTTCTCATTCAACTGAGAGATTTCTCTATCTTTGGCTCTCATTTGTCGCTTCATATGTCTCTGCATGTCTGCAAGCGTGACATTCTCATCAGCGAAGGGATTCTCCTCGGCTTCTTCTCCTTCTTCTTCTGCTTGGGAGTGACCACCTCTGCCAGTGGTGGACCCAGCTTCACGACGACGGTGATAAACTCGCCTAATCGGGGGTTATTGATCGTCTTCATCTTCACCCTCATCATAATAGGTTTCCTCATTAACATTGGTGTGTCTCACCATATAGACAACTTCCATGTCCAGAGTATTATTTATTTCTTTGATTTCTTCTTCTAGATTTTCCTCTAGAAATTCATCAATATTTTCTTCTAAATTTTCCTCCATAAATTCATCAATGTTTCCGTCCCCTTCAAGGAATTCTTCCTCTTCTAGATTTTGATCATCTATATTTTCTTCCAGTAGTCGGATCTCCGAGCGACGACGCCATTGGATTTCCGGTTCTTGATTAGGCACGGGGACTTCTTCGATCAGTGGGCTGCGATCGAAGTTAGTCTCTTCCTTTCGAGAAGATGGATGATGACGGGATCCCCTGGAGGATTCTCCAAGGTGTCTACCATATGGAGGAATGTCATTATGGGTCCTTTTTGGGGCCCACTTCTGACGTTGTTCGTAGATGGGGGCGGATCTCCGGGAAGCCTCACCAGATGTCACGCCCAGATCAGTTCCTCTTCTCTTCTTTCTTTTTCATTTCTACGAGGCTTTGGCCTCCAGACTTGTTTTCCTTTCCACCGGGACCTTTCAGCGGCGGATCCCTGAATCTGTAATTCAGGTGTCACGCCTCGATGTTCACCGCGTGAAACATACTGTCTTTCTCTTCTTTCTGTAGCAAAGGACAGACGCTCCTTTGGCGGGGTTCTCCTGGCCTCGATCACCAAAGGCCGTTGGAATTTCTTTTTCTTCAGCCCCTTCTCCTTTACAGTCTTCAGGACTCTGTATACTTGAGCAGACAGAGTTTCGGGCTCTTTCTTCTTTGGAGGGATTGGGGCTTCAGGCCGTCGATCCCAAAAAGACTTCTTTAGCTCTCCAGTAGAGCTATTTCTTTTGACCCACTTCAGGTCAGTAAACTTGTTCCGAGTGGGAACATTAGCTTCAGGCTCTTGGGCCGACAGATTGGAGGGGTGAATTGGCAGTTGTTGATGCTGAGCTCGGAGCTCAGCATTCATCTTCCTTCTTTGTCTTCTCGTAGGCCTTCCTCCAGATGAGGAGGCCTCAGCATTGTATTTCCCAGGTGCAGATAACCTGGTCGACAGAGTGGTGGTGTTTGTAGTCACCACGGAGACTCTTTCACCATTCACAATTCTTCTGGTGGTAAGGGCCTCAGGCTGTGATAGCCTTTCGAATACAGAAACTCTATCACGAGTATTTTTAGCAACAGGTCGTTGTGCTGGCAGATGCACACGACGGGTGACAGCTTCAGTAGCGTTGAGTCTTCTAGCAGACTTCTCAACATCCCTACCATTCACAGGAATGGCGGCATTCCTTGCAGCAATCGCCAGGAAGTCAACGCTACCAAACTGGATTGTAGCTCCGGCATTTCCAGTCTCAATAATAGCATTAGCCAGTTGGATTCTGGCTCCTTGTCCCAGCTGGACAGTCATCGGGGTGTTCTGTAGATCCATCTGCATAAATGAAAGGCAAGGGTTAGTAATCAGAATCTGATACATCACCCCGCACTTTCAAAATGCAGAGACTTGCACAGAACACAAAAATAAGAGAAGATAACATTAGCGAGCAATTCAAATAATATAAATCTAAAATACTGCTAAATACGCTATCTCAATGAAAATTTTTTGAACGATCATTCTTTAGAAAATTCAAATATTTAATTTCTTGAATGATCATTTTGGAAGATTCAGAATTTTGAGTACGATTTGGTATAGTTGCTACTATAGCTTATGAATGACTAGCCAGAGATGGAAAGAGAAACCAATCCCCAGCGGAGTCGCCAGAAATCTGTGGGCTCCGAAAATTCGGCCCCGGCCTCCGCTCGCTTTTCTTATTCGGTGAGGGAGTTTTAACGAACTAAGTTACGAGGTAAATTTTGGAAGGCAGATGGGTTTGTAGATAAGACACTACCCAGAGATTTCGCCCTCATTTTGCGAGGACTTTATGATCTGAGTTCTAGTTTCCTATAGGCGCAAGCCCCTATAGTTAATTACCCCTCCCGATCACGAGAGAGAACTTTCGATTAAGGCTAGTCGTCAATCAGATACGTATAGAATACGTGTTATCTGACATATAATAGCAGCAATGGTTTTGATATTGAAAGTTTGAAGAATTTGGGAATTTGGGTTTTGTTTGATATTTAAAATGAGATTTCACCTTCTTGCACTTAAAGCGAATGGTGGGGGAATGGATGATAGACCCGATCAAGATCCCATGGTTCCGTCGTCCCGGGCCATCGTGGTCCCTGGCCTACTTAGTCAGAGGAGGTAGTCGACCCAACCTGACAGAAGGATCCTTGTCGGCAGCCATGGGTTGCTTCGTTCAAGGGAACCTTGTAGACCGGGGTTGAATGTTTGTCTAAGGGGTCAAATTTAAATCCACCTTAGCTAACAGAGGGCTTTGTGCCCTATCGATCATATCCTATTGATTCATATCTCAAGGATTTAACGCCATTAAGGAGCGTATTGGCTCTGGCCATAACCGCTATCTGTGGTGCCATTTGGCGGCAAAACCACTCGATTCAGAGGGCCCCGGATCATAACCGTTTACCTGCAGTGCCATTTGGCGGCGAAACTGCCGGTTAGAGGACACGTACCACATCCTTACTGGCAATAGATTGTTTGAGAATGGATCCTAGTGATATTTTCGACTAGGCATTTGGCTCTTTTGTGAGCTAGAGTAAATTTTAATTTGTCCGCCCCGACAAACTGTTGCGGAGGGTGGATGGATTTTGCTTTAAGTTTTTGATGGATTTATTTCATTTTTAAATATCTTGGAATCTGGGGTTTGGGATGATCTTTGGAATTTTTGTGGAGCTTTTGGATTTAGTGGATTTTGAATGGAGCTTTGGAATATTTGGGATTTTTGGAATTTTTGGTGGAGCTTTGGACTTTGGATATTTGGGAGATGTTTGAAAAATGTTTGGGAACCCCTCCGGTTGAGATCTGCATTCAACACGGCCATCATCGGGGTGTTCGTGGGGTTATTTCTCTTTATGGATTGAACCTTGTCAACTCTTTCGGGCTGTCAACAGAGGATCGGGTTTTGTAGGCTTTAAGCATTTATTAGTGAATTCAAATTGTTGTAGGCCTTGATGGCCTAATATGAATATTTTAAAGCAAATATACCGGTCGCCACGACTTTATATTTGCTTAATGGTTCGAACCCTGTCGACTTCTATTGGCCCGTATAGAAGGATCGGTTTCGAACCTGAATTCACTTGTCAATCCGCGCAGCATCCCTAGACGCCACATGTGTACCAATAACACGCTCGTCGGGGCTCATGCGGGTTGAGAATATATTTCCCTCTTTAGTGTACCTATGTGTATACAAACTACGGTGCACTTGTGTGGGAGTATTTTGAAAGTATTTGTAGACGCCTTCTGTCTGCTTGTACGAATGTTGCATATCCGGTGGCGTGGCAGCTTCTGGATCAGTTGTTTACTGCTTTGTACAGGTAGACTGTCGTGCACTATTTGTTGATTTTGTTGACGGGTCATAGTGCACTAACTAATCTCCTGCCTTGCGTCATAGGAACTTACACTTGTTGTATTCTTCGCTGCATATGTTTTGAGTTCATTCCACTGCTCACATAATTGAAGGTACACCTTTATGTTATAGTGTTGCTAATGACATAAACATCTGACATTTATTGTATATCTTTCATTCAATATTTAGTCATTGCTTGCATGTATCCGTCATTCCATGTGTATGTTTTTTAATGACTCTTTCCTTCACAAATGTTCCATTGATTTATGTTCAGAACCACATGCCGGCAGTTGTATTCTTTTATTCTCATGAGAATTCTTTAGTACTGATTGAGATCCCCATATAATTGATCACAAGCGGGTAAGTGCATTCTTTTGAAATATTGCTATCAGAGAGTGGAAGCTACTACACTTGTTGCATGTTGTAGGTAGAAAATCATTCATGTTGGATGTGGACACTCATGCATGTAAAAAAAATCTTCTACCATTACTTATGGGTATTCCTACAACTGTTCCTTGATATTCATGATTGTAGTAGATTCGTCATTCTTGCTCGCACATGAACTATAACATATTTCTACATTCCCTTTTGTGGGCTATCATTATTTATAGATAGGCCAATATATCCATAAGCTGGTTGATGTTAAGCGTAGGAAAGATGTTATATTCATTATCGGTCTCCTTGTACACAATGATCAACAAACTGTTGCATATGCTAGTAATTGTCCAAGTAGTTTAATTATATTGGTGTGTAGCGTAGTTTATTCCATATGAGTTTCACACTTGTTTGTTGATATGCATTTAATTGATTAAAGCCATCACTTGGTTTTAGCATTTTATCTTCAATCATGTGTTTAATGACCTTGAAGTTCAATCCATTGTAGTATGACCTTAGTTGATTGTACCAAGTGCACAAGTCCCATATTGTTCTTTAAGTTAAATTAGGTTCACTTGCATGTTCAAATTCAAATTCTCTGTGGTCCAAGAATGATTCAAGTCCCCTGTTGTTCAATATGAGTTCTTTTCTTGAGTCCAGTTCAATTTTATTTTACTTGGGTTCAATTCTTTATTAAGCCATTTTGAATCTTGTCCAAAGTCCAAGTACAAATCTTTTATAGTCCTTCTGAGTTCAATTGCTCCAAGTCCTTGGATTTTCAATCCAAATTTCGGCAGCCTCCCGGCGTCTCCCCCATTTAGGGGAAAAACCAAGAGGCCGCCTACCCGCCAAGCCACTAAAGGCTTGCACGGTTGGTGTTGGTGAGACACCGCGGCGGTTGTATTTTTGTTTTCTCCCACCACGCGCAATAAAGGCGTGCATGGGGTTTTATAAAAAGCATTTTTGATAAGCAATTTTGATTTCCCCCCGCCCGGGGGTACTTATAAGTGACCCCGCTTCGCCGTACGTGCCGCACCGGGATTCCATCCTACCACGGCCAATAAAGGCGTGCTTAGGACAGTTCTCCAGTTTGCCACGGACATTGAAGCAAGATTTTAAGTTTAGAAGAATTCGTACCTCCGCGGGGTTGTCGTGGTTGACATGTGGATCGAGAGGTCACTCGCCTACCTCGTCGTAGGTGTCGCACCGGGTTCCCTCCTACCACGGCCACTAAAGGCGTGCTTAGGTGGTTTGCCGGTTCAACACGGACATCGAGATAAGAGAGTGGGGGGAAGCGAGCAGTTATTTTTTTATCTTATTATAATTAATTATATTTGATAATAATAAATTATGATTTAAAAATAATTAATTATAACTAAAAAATTAATTATAATTAATTATAATTAATAATAATTAACTTAAATTAAAATAAATAATTTTAATTAATTTTAAGTAATTATAGTTAATTATTAATAAAAATAATTGACTATAATAACATTAAAAATTAATTAAAATTTATTTTATTTTAATTTTTTAAAAAAAAAATATTATTAATCAATGATTAAATATAATTAAATATTTAATTATAACTAATTTTAATTAAATATAACTAATTCATTATTATCAATTAATTAGTTATAATAAAAATAAAAGAAATTATGCTTGAATACAGGATTAGAACAAGACTAGTGTAGGATTTGAGCAAGATTAGAGTTAAACCCTATTTATTAAACCCCTTGGTTCGGCAGCTTTTCGGCAGCTTTACGGGATCTGGCCGAAGAGACACGCAAGGGGGGGAGTTACCTCACGGTCAGTGAGCTCCAGTTGAAGCTTCCGATCGAAATGTCGTGTCTTCCGATCCAACAGGAAGGAGGCGTCGTAGAAGAAGCGGGATCGGACGACGGCAGAGGTAGGGAAGATGATTTCTCTTCTTCTCTCCCTCTCTTTCTCTCTTTCTCTTTCTCTCTCTCTCTCGGCCGGAGAAAATGAGAGGGGTGCGGCTGTGTGGAGTCGGACAGAGGAGTGGGACGGGAGAGAGTCGGGTTTGGAGCGTCAGCTGGGATCGGAGAGAGGTGGAGTTCGGTTGGGCTTCGGGATGGAGAGGTGAGGGTCGGGGGTGCTCTGCAGACGGAAGAAAGGAGGGTCGGACGGGAGTTGGGGAGAGAGCTTCGTGCGAGAGGAGAGCAGAGTCGACGGGGGAAGAGGAGTCGTGTTCGGCTTCGTTTTATAGAGGCGAAGATGAAGCACGGTCGAGGCGAGATCGCTGGTTTTGAGCAGGATTTGCGCCGGGTTTGCAGGGAAGTGATGCGAACGGCGCCGAATCGACGCGATCTCGGCATGATTCGAGGATCCAGCGGTTTTACAGGTATTTTAGTTTTTTTTTTTTTTTTTTTTTGCTGGGTTTATGCGTAGAGGTTAACACTTTGTTTTATTGTTTTTCTCGTGTTCCTGTGGCTTTGGGTGATGACCACGTTGTCGTCATCAAACCCTTAGATTTCTTCGAATCCTGATGGTAAATCTCAGTCCTTTAAAGATGTTCTTATGGGTGGTATTTCAATTTCTTACTCGAAGTTAGATTTGGCTCAATCTTCCTTCAAGGGTTTGTTGCTTTGATGTTTGACGATAAAGTTATTTCTCAACTAGCTATCCTATTTGCTTTCACTTTGGTTGGAAAGTTTGTGCTAAGAAGGCCGAATCTGGATATTATTCAAAAGTTTTTTCTCTCCCTGAAACTATCTGGAACTTTCTCTGTTGGCTTGTTGGACAAACGACACATTGCGATACAATTCTCAAACGATTTAGACCATAATCGCATTTTCTCCAGAAAAGTGTATTACATTCAGGGTTATTAAATGTGATTGCTTATTTGGACTCCTGGTTTTGATGTTAGAAAGGAATCACTTATAGCTCCTGTCTGGATTTCTTTCCTAATTTGAGACTTCATCTTTTTAATTCTCAGATTTTATTTACCATAGGTTCTATTTTTGGTAGGCCCTTACAGACGGATAAAGCTACCGCGGCCGTATCTCATCCGTCTGTGGCACGTGTTATGGTGGAAATGGACATTTCAAAGAAACATCCGAAAGAAATCTGGATTGGCTCAGAGAGGAATGGGTATCAGCAAAAAGTTGAATTTGAAAACTTGCCTAACTTTTGTAACCATTGTAAAATGCATGGTCACTGCATATCAGAATATTTTATTTTGCATCCTCAATTACGTATCGATAAAGAAGCATCTAAAGATTCTAAAGGAAAAAATATTTTAGTTGATCAATTTTCTAATGAGAATACTAACAAAGTACAGGAAATACTAATGGCACCAAACCCTCCCCAAGAGAATAATGCTAATCACATTGATGATACTGTCATTGGTGATAATGAGCCTATCTGTCATATGGAGTGAGGCTTTGGTGGAGATGAAAATAAGAATGAGGCTTGTATCCCCACATCTCTTGAGGAAGTAGTTCATGATTCTCCCCACCTTTTGGTCAGAACTCTTCATCCTGTCAATAATGGTTTGAATACTTTGGAAAATGTTGACGAGCAAATGGTTGCAATTTCTTTTAAACATAATTCCATGTCTAATATTATTTATTTACCATATGCTACTAACAAAAATTTCTTGGATTTTATGGGGAACAATGATAAATGTACTATATAAGTTCAACTAAACCTTGTGTGAATGTCTAGGATAATGATTTTGAAGGAAATATGGAAGAAGGGGAATTTGTGCAGGAGGAAATGAAGGAGGTCGCTAATAACACGAGGAATGGTGTGATCTTCTAAGTAATGGCAATGGTATGATTGGCGGTATTATTACATCGGAGACTTCTAATGAATTGCAGAGTAAGGTTAAAGGTATAAGTAGTAAGATTTCTTCTCATATTAATGATAATGCTTTTGTTAATGATAGTGCTAATAAAGTTCTTGCTAATGAAGAGCATGATTTCACTTCAGTAAAAAATAAGAAAAATAAAAAAATGAAAAATCTGAATGTGCAATCCCCTCGAACTTTTAACAAATTGCAAACTTATAATTAAGTCGATAATTTGGAATGTTAGGGGCATTGGTTGCCCTTCTTCTAGGATTAGGATTGTAACTTATGCCGTATTCAAATGTTTATTTTCTTGTTTTAATTGAACCTCTTATTTCTGTTTCCAAGCTGGACGAGACTACAAGGATCCTTGGTTTTAATCATAGTATGGCTAATGTTTCTAACAAAATATGGATTTTTTGAAAAGTCCTTATTAGCATTGATGTTATTGGTGATTTTACTCAAGTAATGCATTGTAAAATTGAGTTTATGAAGTTTAATTTCTATGCTTCACTTATATATGCTTCTTCTCGTATTGTCAGAAGGGAACTTTGGAACCAGCTTTATGTTTTTAGTGGTTTAATTAATTCTCCTTGGTTAGTTGGTGGAGATTTTAATACTATAGTTAACCCCTCTAAAAAGATTGGTGGTTTTTACCCTGTTTATCATGCTATGGAAGACTTTAATAGCATGATGATGGATTGCAAGATATTGGCTTCATTGGTAATCCTACTTGGAATCGTGGTAATATGTGGCAATGTTTAGATCGTGTTCCCTTTAATGACTTATGGATTAATTCTAGTAATAACAACTTATATAGAGCATTTAAGTAAAATTTTTTTAGATCATTCTCCTCTCCTGGTTGATATCAAAGCAAGGCAATATAGTTCTTCTCATACTTTAAGATTTCAAAATATGTGGTTGTTAGACAACTCCTTCATTGATTTAATTAAAGAGAATTGGGAGGATCCTCTACATCCTGACAATGATAGTGTTGGGATGACTTGACTGTGGTTTAAACTCAAAAGACTTAAGTATAAACTTAGTTGGTGGAATAGAAATGTTTTCAAAATGAAATAACAAGAAATAAGAAAAATGCCCTTCTGGGCTACATAAGCGACTCAAGGCCCAAAAGGGCAAAAGCGGAAAAACATCAAAATAAAATAAACTACTACATAAAATGACAAAATACAACTCATGCTCGTGGCCGTCGATCTCCGGCGTCTCATAAAGGTACATGCATCGAAAATGCTGACGATGTCCTCATCATTCTCCCCAGGTGGGAGAAAACTCGACCCCGTAGAGTAGATATCTATGGAACCCTCGTACACTATAGTTCATCCCTGTCAATCCAAGTATCCTCTATCTCCGATGTCCCTTTCCGATGAACTAGGGATCTTCAACGCCCACCTTCCTATGTGGAAATGACCTCATCATCTAGTATTGTTTCGATCTTCTCCGCTATGGGTGAGTAAGGTAAATTGGGGAGTAAGGCTAGGTTGGGATCTCACCAGGTGGGGTCACACAACGCTGATGTAAGGAGTGGATTTTGGGGTTAAAATTCAGGTCCTTCAAAGGCTACTAGGTCTTTTATATTAAATGTAGGATTCAAGTTAAAGCCTCAAGAGAGATCCAGTACGTAGGCTTTACTATTAACCTTTGAGATTATCTTAAATGGTCTGGTGCTTTGAGCATGCAGCTACTTTAGGGGACACGGAGAAAAAGCTCCAAGCGGACCCGTACCATCACAAAGTCTCCAACTTTGAATTCTTTGAACCTTCTTTTGTTATCAGCAATAACTTTAAAATGGGTGTTACTTTTTTTAATTTCGGTGAGTAACTCCTGAAGGTGAAATGCAGATTCAAATGCAAGAGATCGGGGGATGCATGATGAATGACAAGACTCATGAGCTCACAAACACAAGTTTTAAGCATAGACAAAATAGGAAGACAATAGACTACAAAACACATACACAACATACTAACTCACACGAACACATAGCTAAACAAAGTAGACGAGTCACAAAAAGAGGGGTTTTAAAGTGTTCGGTCTAAGGGAACTGGTTTAGGGGGAGAAATGAAGACACTCTTAGCTACCAGGGCACTTCTATAGGTGGTTTTAGTTAGGATCGACAGCAGTCTCCTAGTGGGGGTAGTGTAATCAAACAAATTCATCCAACTAGGATAGAAGTGGTCCTTCTCATGGTAGGACGAGGCTATAACGGGCAAAATGAATGAATCAGGAATGACACACTCTGCTAAATATAAATCTAAATGAGCGGCTCTAAAATTAGACTCTAATGCAACAAGAGGAGGCTCATTGTTAAAATAGGATTAAAGGCTTTCAGAATCAAATCATTATCTTCCGAACTCATAGTACTATTTTCAATAGAATAAGGATAACTGGGTTCAGGGTTAATTAAATCGTGAGTTAAATCAGGTAGTTGAACCACTTCCGACTCGATATTATTATCATCACAATTACCCAAAGTCGACTCAGTAGGTAATACAACTAAATCAGGATCTTTCGAATTTAAATTTATTGTGTTTCCGACCAGATTGGCTTCTTTCGAGATCATATTACTGCTGTCTAGGCAGACTTTATCCAAGGAGTTGTCCTCGAGGAGACTAGGATCTGGATGGGCTAAGGTATCTAGGTTTAGAGGTCCTAGATCTCCTAAACCAGGGTTCAGGTCAGGCAGGGGGTTTAATTCAATCACATCAATTTCATCCTCAAATAAGTCCTCGTTATCGATAGTATCAACGAAATGGATGTATTCAGGTTCAGTAGATTTCTTCTTTTTACTGCAATCCTTTATTAAAATAACACTTGTAGGGTCAAAGACTGGGGGGGCTAAAGGTTGACTAAGCTAGCCAGAAGTTAGTCCACATGGGGAGTCATAAGAGATTTGTCCAACAAAAGACCAAGTAGAGGTGAAGAGACCTAAAGGGTGGGGCAGCAACCCGGATGTTACTAATTGGTGGGTGGTCTTAACCACAGTAAGGTCCACGAGTTGTCCCAATAAAAGAGGTAGGGTGATGCCCTAGATGACGGTCACTAGTAGAGGGTCGGTATTTCAAATTAAGTTCTCGTCTCTTGTCTTTCCAAGTAAGGTACTCACCGCGAGACTCTTTATGATCTTCCAATTTTATCCAAAATTGAAGAGCTCGACCTTTAAGGTGAGACTTAACGATGCTAATCTGGTGGGACTCAGGGATATGACATGATTCAAAATAGTCATCTAGTTGTCTAACCCATTCCCTAAAGTAGTAAACGTCAAAAGAACCATCAAAGGTAGGAAGATGATAAGGTGACTCTAAGTGAGGTCGTGGAGGCCTAGGCTCAGGTCTCAGGTGATAAGCTAAGTGGGGCATGTAATTAGAGTGGGGATAGTCAACGGGTTTCTCCGTCATAATTCTAGTCATATTGCCCACTAGGTTAACGATGTCATCTAAACTCTTTTGGAGTCTTATCGGGTCCATTGGGAAGCGTCAAGTGACACTCAAAGACAATTGGGTGTAAGGGACGTCATTTAGACACTAAGTTAGGCTCACTTAGACTCACTACAAGGTGCAGAAAATGTTCGGACAGCAAGCTACACTAGTGGGTCAAGTAACCTAGGCACTTAGGGAGGTTGTTAGGTTGAGGACAGCACCTAATATACTTAAGAAACTAGCCTACAGTTCACTAGATGCGTGCAGGAATGATGTGGACAGCAAACTACAGCATGACATAAAGTTGTCTAAGTGTTTAGGAAGGTTTCTAGAGTGTGGTCAGCACCTAAATACACTGAATTTCTCACAAAAAGGCCCCAACAGCAGCAGGAAAAATCAGGACAGCAAACTACACAATGGTCTAGGTCGTCTAGATGTTATAGGGATACCACTAGGGTGAGGACAGCACCTAGACACGACTTTAAGCTCACTAAATGGTGCATAAAAGTTGCTGGAACAGTGAGGACAGCAGCTTATATTAAGGGTGTAGTTGTCCTAAGCACTTATTATCGTTATGGGTTTAAAGGCAGCACTAAGATACTAGCTAGAGTGGCTTAAACGCTGATGAAAGTGTGCATGAAATGCATGGACAGCAGTTAAAACAGTGAGTAAATTGAAACTACACAAGGATATGCATGCAATTTTAAAGCTAGAATGAACGGTTAGACCCTAGGATGTTCTTCTAACATGTCATGCATGTCTACCATGCTCTGATACCAAGATGATGTAAAACGTACCCATTCAGGAGTTACTTTAAGGAAATTAAAGATAGCGAATTTAACAAAATAATCCCAAAATAAATTTATTACTTATAACAATGATTGATCCTTAGAATTCTTGGTCTTTAACTTGCTTAGGCAAAGAAGAGCAAGCCGATTCCCAAACAATTCAAGAAAAAACGCAAAGAGCAATTGTAAACTACGACGATACACAAGAATCTATGATCTAATAATGAGAACTTTCACCTTTGGAGCCCATACGCTCAACTAGTCTAGGCTTTAGCGGAAGAAGAGTCCACATTAGAACCGATGTCACTCCGAGGAAGAAGGAGCCTAAGATCGTCGTTCTTGGATAGGTGGCCGGAGTGGTGGAGGATGACGGTCGTCCAATGATGATCCAACGTCCTTTTGATCTTTGCTCGTCGATCACATCCACTAAGGTGTAATGGATACGGTCGATGTAATCTTCAATTGTGTCGTCGAAATCAAAGCCCAAATCAAAGAACGGTGATTGGAGGATGTCGACTTGATCTTGCTCGTCATGTACGAATCCAAAGTTCCATTCAAATTCGGGGTCCGCCATGCATCTTGCCGGGAGGGAGGAACGCAAAAGAGTTGGGCAGGGGGAGGAGAAGTTGGCGGGTTGTGGGAGGAAGGGGAATTGTCTTGAGTGCTTGAGATGATGGATTAAAGAAAGGCTCCGAAGAAAATAAATTGAAAATATGAAGTAATTTCAGTTTTAGAAGGGGTGGGAGGGAATTAATTTGAGAAATTCAAATTAATTCAAAAGGGAATTGATGGGGGCGGCAATGGGAAGGAACTTGGGCTAATTTAGTGGTGTATTAATGCCATTTGGAAGAGAGAGAAGACCAATAAAGAGGGGTCGGCCATATGAGGAGGGGGAGAGGGATTAAGGAGTTACGAGAGTGGGGCCCAAGTTTAAGTAAGTAATTCAATTAAATCTGAATTTTAATTTCAGGTTTAATTGTAGCTTAAGTAACTTCCCACAATTTAAAATGAGAGGGAGATCAAATTTGAATTTCGAATTGGATTTAATCTCTTTAATGGCTGGCTTAATTGCATAAGCACCAATTAGGAAGGTTAATAGCTCAAGGGATTTGAAATTCAAATGGTGGGAGGCTCCAAGAGGGGAAGGCGGCGGGAATGGGCTGCTGGGCTGGCCGGCGGGAGGTTGGCCAACGAGTGGCCAGCTGCTGGCCGGTGTGGGCTGGCCGGCGGCGGCTAAATTTCAGGCCGGCGGCTTTGGGCTGCTTGGAAGAGGCGGCAGCGGTAAGAGCAAGGAGAGGGAGAAAAGGAATTCTAAGGATTCGACGACTACAGATTTACTAACCTCAATTGTCTTCACCTTGAATTTCCACAAGATTAGATAGTACGAAAACTAGAACTCACAAAGAGATCTAGTCTTCTCCGGCGAACTCACTAAGAGATCTTGGAGGGAGGAACTCACAAAGAGAACAAGTAGTAAATTTCATTTCATCCAAACTGAAATTACAATGCATGAGGCCTCATATAAATAGGCCAAAATGAAATAACAAGAAATGACACAAATGCCCTTCCGGGCTACATAAGCGACTCAAGGCCCATAAGGGAAAAAGCGGAAAAACATCAAAATAAAATAAACTACTACATAAAATGACAAAATACAACTCATGCTCGTGGCCGTCGATCTCCGGCGTCTCATAAAGGTACATGCATTGAAAATGCTGACGATGTCCTCATCAACATGTCTACAAGATATACTACAACAACAACAACAACAAGCCTTTATCCCACTACGTGGGGTTGGCTACATGAATCCTTTTTCTTCATTGTGTTCTATTAAAAGTCAAATTCTCGTTTAAACCTAATAAAGAAAGGTCATTCCTAATATTTTCTAACCAAGTTTTTTTAGGTCTACCCCTACCTTTCTTAACATAAGTCATATCTAATACCTCTACTCTCCTAACCGGGTCATCGAAAGGCCACCGTTTTATGTGACCAAACCATCTAAGGCGACTCTCTCTAATCTTATCTTCTACTGGAGCTACTCCAACCTTTTCACGTATATGCTCATTTCGTATCCTATCTCTAAGGGTAAAGCCACTCATCCACCTGAGCATTCTCATCTCTGCCACACTTAACTTAGTATTATGCTTCTCTTTTAATGGCCAACATTCGGAACCATAAAACATTGCAGGTCTCATTACCATCTTATAGAATTTTCCCTTAAGTTTGAGGGGTACATTTCTATCACATAACAAGCCCGATGCATTCCTCCACTTCAACCATCCAACTTGAATTCTGCTGATAATATCCCCATCTATTTCACCATCACTCTGAACAATTGATCCAAGATATCTAAAACGTGTACTCTTATTAATGACTTGATCGCCCAAAGTCACAATCCCCTCACTAGGTCTATTACTACTAAAATTACACTCCATATATTCCATTTTAGATCTACTCAAGCGAAAATCTTTAGACTCTAAGGTTGACCTCCATAATTCAAGTTTACCTTCAACTCCCTCTCTAGTCTTATCAACAAGAAGAATATCATCAGCAAAAAGCATACACCAAGGTACATCCTCTTGCAAATGTCTAGTGAGAACATCCAAGACTAAAGCAAAAAGATATGGGCTTAAGGCTGATCCTTGATGTAACCCAACTGAAATAGGGAAATACTTGGTCAATCCACCTTGTGTTTGAACACAAGTAATAGCTCCTGCATACATATCTTTAATGATTTGAATATAAGCATTATTGACTCCTTTCTTTTTAAGAACTCTCCATAGCACTTCTCTTGGAACTTTATCATATGTTTTTTCTAAATCAATAAATATCATATGTAGATCCTCCTTATTTTCTCTATATTTCTCCATCAAACCTCTTAATAAATGTATGGCTTCCATAGTCGACCTACCCGACATGAATCCAAATTGATTTTGAGAAACATTAGCATCACGCCGCAACCTATGCTCCATAACTCGCTCCCATAGTTTTAAAGTATGACACATTAACTTAATACCTCTATAATTCGCACAATTTTGTGCATCACCTTTATTCTTAAAAATAGGAATTAACATACTCATTCTCCACTAATCTAGCATCTTTTTAGTCTTCAAAATAGTATTAAAAAGTTTAGTAAGCCATGAAATTCCTTCATCTCCTAAGCATTTCCACACCTCTATTGGAATATCATCAGGTCCAACAGCTTTTCCACCCTTCATTTTCTTTAAAGTCTCTCTAACTTCAGTTTTACTAATACGCCGATAAAAACAAAAATCTTTATTTTCATTTAGGGTGCTAAGGTCACTATAGTCAATCTTATTTTCACAATCTTCATTAAAAAGTTTAGCAAAATATCTCATCCATCTTTGTTGAATATCATCTTCTAAGAAAAATATTTTTTGATCTTCATCTTTAATACACATCACTTGAACTAAATCCTTACTACTCCTATCTCTTTGTTTGGCTAACTTATACATATATCTTTCTCCCTTTTTAGTATCTAATCTATTATATAAATCACTAAAAGCTAATGTCTACAAGATATACTGAATATAAGAAATTATAACTTGTCAATGAATAGTATTGAAAGATTAAGTGGTAAAAACTAATAAATGTAAGTACATTAGATGTGTTAAATTAAAAATAAAAAAATAGAAATATACATGAGGAGAACTTCTAGCATTAAAACTAGGTGGGTATAGTAAAGACATGTCTTTAAAATATTGTGTAGATTGCAGATTTTATGTAGATTTAAAAGAAATTTTTTAATAACTGTAACTAAACTAGTAAAGTTATGTTTGATTTTGGTGATGAAAACAAATACATTACTAATGCACAAATAGAGCACCCTAAAATAACAAATTTGGAGTAAAACTTTGCAGAATAGAGTTGGAAATCATTATAGCAAAAGTAGACATCAACTATCAAATTATTTGAAAAGAAATGAAAATTTTCATCAGAAAAATAGATCATTTGATCTCTAACTCAGACAACCTATTTGAACAAGGGTGAAGGGCTTCAATAAAAAAATGTTACCTTTGGCTCATACACATTACCACTGGCATTCTATGCAAAGCTTTCAAACAATAAAGAATATGCTGAAGATGATAACTTTTGGCCATCATCTGGAGAAGTTAGCTTTACCCCACCCACATGAGCTTCCACAACCGTCAAATGAATCATTACCACAAAATCAATTAGAACTTAAGATGACCATTTATAATAGGATAACATATATGATTAATCTACCCAACTCCCAATAACAGTGTCACTCTAGAAATCATCAGAATCCAAACTATCTAATTTCTAAAACTAAAATCCAAAGGTAAATTAAAAAACAATAATAACAATAATATGATGGAAGCATAGACAATGATACCTGATTAAATGTTAGAGTTCCAGTTTTATCGTTGCAGATGGTAGTGGTAGATCCAATCGTTTCACAAGTTGATACGCTCCGAAGCTGTAACGTAGCAACTTAATAATAGTTGAATGTATAGAATTCTAGTTTGATAAGAAGAGAAGCATACCAATGCTTTGTCTTCCATCACCTTCTTCATTGAGTAGGCAAGACTGAAATTAGAAAAATCAATTAACCATGAACAACTTGACATAATATCATCAAGAAAGGAATACAATCAACACTTGCATCAATGTAACAACCAATGGAAGACCTTTAGGTACAGCAACAACCATAATACTCACCTATTTATAACTCACAGGCTAATTAGTAACTAGAATAACAAGATCCAAGTCTTTCATATGGCTACGTTACAGCTTCAGAGGCTATCAACTTGTGAAACGATAAGAAGAGAAGCATACCAATGCTTTGTTTGCCATTATCTTCTTCATTGAGTAGTCAAGACTGAAATTGGGAAAATCAATTAACCATTAGAATCATGAAGAACTTGACATCATATCATCAAGAAAGGAATACAATCAACACTTACATCAATGTAACAGCTAATGGAAGACCATTGGTACAGCAACAACCATAATAGTCACCTATTTATAATTTACAGGCTAATTAGTAACTAGAATAACAAGATCCAAGTCTTTCATATGGATACATACCGCAACAGTCAAAATCTTAACAGCTCCATCTACATCATCTTTCACACTTGTATGCCCCTTGAAAAATTGAACACTTCCATCAAAATTCTTTGTATGACCAATGAAGAGTCTAAAAATTATATCTCAAAGTCTTCAGTTTGCAAGATCTAAAACTAAAAACATGTAAATTATATATTGGGTTCATGTTGTCCTTATGATTATAAGGACAACAAGAACCAACGCGGCAACAGAGAGCCCTACTGTGCCAATTAAAGCAGCAACACCATTCAAGCGCACCTTTTCAGAGGAACCATAAATGAATCACATAGGGAAATCAGTATAATCATAAGCAAAACATTAATAAAATGGGCCACAAAAAACCTATAATGGAGTTTGTTCACCACTGCCTTCCGATATACTGGCCATCAAAAATCCCCATTCAGTATTGATCCCCACAGCAGTCACCTGCACACAAAATAATTTAGAAGAGACACATTAGCAAGCAAAAATAATAACAAAAAAATATATTAAGAATCAATACAGGTAATACAACTTCCAAGGCATAATTACATCTAACTTTGCTTTATGTAACTCTGAGTGAGAGTAAGGTAGAAAAAACCAAAAGCAACCATACCCCTAGAAAATGAAATCAGCATTCAGCGCCATTACCATTATCATCGTTATACTAATGCGCACTATTTGAGGCAAATGAATCAATATAATGGCAAAAACCCATCCATGTTCATTATAGAGAAAAGAAGATTTCAACTCCAAAAAACAAAATCTTCTCATGAAATTTTCTAAACCCAACCTACATTACTGAACCACCATAGGGTTATCCAATTAAATAGCACTCAGATAATGCTAACAATGAGCCCTTCTAGAATTACCTGCTTCTCATTTGAAATAAATGTCCTGGTTCAAGTAAATCTGAGATACCAACCACTAATTCTTATAAATTTATTGCAAAAAAATTACAGCTATGGCCTTAAAATAATGACAAGTTCTTTGCATGCTTATAAACAAATTGGCTAAAAACTACTTGTGGTTTATCCAAAACATTTTGCCCAATCATAAGTACTCAAGCGACAAAGCTAGTTTAAAATATTGATCAATCGTCTCCTGCAGCAAGCAATAATAATACTATAGATATTTAATAATCCCCACACTGCTATTCTACAAGATACAAAAGAAAACAACTCAAAAGCATAATCCCATAATCGTCAGCAACTTTGCACCCATGCATCAAAAATGGTGTTTTGAGATCCTTGTGCGCCGGCAACAAAGAATTGAAACAATCTTGTTAGTCTAAATGATGAGAAATATACAACGACAACATCAATGACCCATTATTGCCAATGACCCACTATAACTCTCACTCACTAAAAAACTACAATTGTATGAGAAAAATAACATACTCATGGATACATTGTTGGAAGGTCCACCACTTTTCATAAATTAATATAAAGTTGATCATCATACACCTCATGAAGAAATGAACTGCAAGGATCATAAAAGTAGCATACTCAGTTTAACAGTGTATCAAAAAAATGAATGCCACTCAAGGAAATTTCGATGAATCAGTCAGAATAACTAACTAGTTTAATCGATTCTCAAACATATCATTTTTTTAAAATCGACAAAGTCAATGCATTTTGAACGCATTTTATATGATATTATAAAAAAGAGTGACGTGATTGACATACAAGAATATGTTGGGCATTATATATTTATAACTATATATATAATATAGATCATGTTAAAAATTTAATGATTTGATCGGGTATAGAGTGTAATTCTCATTCAAAAAATAGAGTTGTTTTTTCTATTGTTACAGATTAATAAACAAAATTTTCATTGCCACAACCGAGGATAGCTCCATTTGGTTTGGAGTTGAGAGAGAGGAAATAAAAATGAAATGGAAAAGGAGATATTAAAGAACATGAATTGAAAATAGCTTTTCACATTTGTTTGGAGGAGAAAGTGAATAACCATTTAATTCAGGCTTCGGGTTTTACTTTAGTTTTTCCTTGGGTTTCAGCAAAAGCACATAAGAAACACATAAGTTAGAATTTCATTCATAAAATCAATTTTTTATGTATCACAATTAAATCAAAATGATCAAATTTAACTGTGATTTAAAAAATATTTCTTATCAATTTTCTCCAAAGCAAATGCAACCTATGTAAAAGAAGAAAGAAAGAAATAAGCAATTGAAATGACAGTGTTTCATCTAGCTAGAAAAAGAGTGTTACCCTAATACTAACCTTATTCTCAGTCTAAAGTTTTTGAATGACATATCCAATACCTTAAGTCCTCATCAGCATGGGTTGTTCATCGTGGCTATACTTATTTGCTTGACTCCTAAAAAGATGTGTAAATAATTAAACAAGAAGCTCAACAAAACAAAACAAAAATGAAAAGTTGAAAAAATAAAATTAAATAATGTGTTAATGGTTTATTACTTTGGTTTATGTGCTCCATCAATCACTCTCAAACTTATCATCTTGAAATATAACTCATCTGGGTTCCTGGACATGGCTTACTCTCCAAGTATCTATAAACCAAGATATCCTCAAATCTCATTAGTACCCTTTCTGATACATATGTGGCCACTATACTATAGAATATTACTACAAAAACCCTACATGAAGAGTCTCTTCTTTATTATGGAATGACTTAGCTCTCACCACATAATCGTTGTGCTTCTCAGGAAGTCCAAACTTCTTTCTCGCTTGACTAAAGATATAGTTCACACAAGGAAAAAAAACACTTCAAGCTTTTTTATATAATTTACATGAACTAATAAATAAGTAAATAAATAATCAGGTGGTTGTTGCAAGGCTTACGATTGTGCCCATTTCTGATATACTCGTATCGAAGTTGCAGTCCTAAGTGAAGATATCATCACCACCACACCAAGAAATGCCACACAAAACACCTCTTCTCCGAATTGTAACAAATTAATGTTGTTTGGTAGTAGGATTTAAGAAAGATTTAGCTTAAGTATCACCGAATAGTAATTAATTAAGCGTTTCAATGAATTAAAAAAAAAAACATAGAATTTACAATCCTGAAAAAGCATTCAAGGAGAAAACAATCTTTACCTTCTCAGCGAATTCTCATCGTGACTTCCAATCCCGTCATGACTTTCGATTTCAACAACTCAGTTTGTTATCTCCTTCCCACCATGAGAGGAGGAATCCATCGTAACCTCCAATCCAAAAGGAGAAGGAGAAGAAAGTCCTTTTACCGACTCTATCAAAACTCCTGACATGAAGCCTGACTTCCTATCAGAGAGGAGAAGGCCAAGAAGGTCCTTTTAGGGACTCTTTCAAAACTCCTCATGCGAAGCTGAAAAAAGAAATGGTTTCAAAATTCCTCACTCGAAGTCGAAGAAAGAAATGGGAAGACGGGAGAGGAATATGAAGAGGCACAAAATCAAACAGTGCAGATTAATTTTAATTAAAAAAAAAATGAGGATCGCTTACTGGCAGAATTACAATTCACATTTTACAGTAGTATAGATATATTCAATTTTTCCTCTTAAATGAGTAAATCAATTTTTTTTACAACATTTTACCTTTGAGGTGGGTGCTAGTTTTAAATTGATGTAATGAGTAAACACGATAAAGGAGTAATAAAGTTATATATGAAGGGTTATCTCAGAAGGAATCCATATTTCGTGGCTTGTATTGGCCTTGCTAGAGATTTTAAGGATATTCTTATTTTTATGTTTTTTAAGGATCCAAAAAAATTTATATTCTTACATACTTGTACTTCTGCCCAACTACATTATTATCTTGTTTCATAGTTTAATAGAGCTTAATATCAACACTAATGATGAAGAATTGTCCAGCACATGACCTAGAGTTGGCTACAATAGTGTTAGCTTTGAAAATCTAGAGGCATTATTTATATAGTGTGAGGTGTGAAATATTTATTGATCACAAAAATTTAAAATATATTTTTATAATAAGGAATTAAATTTGAATAAGGACTTAAATTTGAGGAAACAAAGATGATTAGAATTAATCAAGGATTATGATCTTGATATCCAATACAGTCCAATGTGGTGGCTAATGCATTGAATAGGAAACTTAGTGGACATGCCAATTGGATGCTAATTTACAACAATAAATTGATCAAACATTTGACAGTATTACAATTAAAAGTGATTAGCTAGAAGGATCAAATCCCTAATAACTTATATAAAATGATAGTACATATGACTTCGTATGAAAGAGTTCGATAGGCGGATGAATCCAGTGGGGAATATCATAAGCTAATGAATCAAATTCAATTAAGATAAAGGCAAGATCTCATCCTTGATGACAAAGCATCGATCAGAAGGGACATCTTTGGATACTAAATTAGGTAGATTAGTTGTCGATATGCGTGCTTATTGGTTTAAATTTTTTGGCATAATTAAAATATTAGCATACATATATGCATCCATATATCAGTTGAAATTTTGAAAGAAATAATAATTAAAGTGATGTAAAAAATAATCTAAATTTTAAAGGTCATAAACGAATTTTGTTATTTAGTAAATTCTATAATTCGCACAATCTTAAGTGATGCTCAAGATTGTGCGAATTATAGAGGAATTAAGTTAATGTGTCATACTTTAAAACTATGGGAGCGAGTTATGGAGCTTAGGTTGTGACGTGATACTAATGTTTCTTAAAATCAATTTGGATTCATGCCGGGCAGGTCTACAATGGAAGCCATACATGTATTGAGAGGTTTGATAGAGAATTATAGAGAGAACAAGGAGGACCTACATATGTTATTTATTGATTTAGAGAAAGCATATGATAAAGTTCCAAGAGAAGTGCTTTGGAGAGTTCTTGAAAAGAAAGGAGTTAATAATGCTTATATTCAAATTATTAAAGATATGTATGCTGGGGCTATTACTTGTGTTCAAACACAAGGTGGTTTGACCAAGTATTTTCCTATTTTGGTTGGATTACATCAAGGATCGGCCTTAAGCCCATATCTTTTTGCTTTAGTCATAGATGTTCTAACTAGACATTTGCAAGAGGATGTACCTTGGTGTATGCTTTTTGCTGATGATATTCTTCTTATTGATAAGATTAGAGAGGGAGTGGAAAGAAAACTTGAATTATGGAGATCAACCTTAGAGTCTAAAGGTTTTCAATTGAGTAGATCTAAAACTGAATATATGGAGTGTAATTTTAGTAGTAATAGACCTAGTGGGGGGTTTGTGACTTTGGGCGATCAAGTCATTAATAAGAGTACACATTTTAGATATCTTGGATCTATTGTTCAGAGTGACGGTGAAATAGATGGGGATATTATAAGTAGAATTCAAGTTGGATGGTTGAAGTGGAGGAATGCATCGTGCTTGTTGTGTGATAGAAAAGTCCCCCTCAAACTTAAGGGAAAGTTCTATAAGAGGGTAGTGAGACCTGCAATGCTTTATGGTGCAGAATGTTGTCCATTAAAAGAGAAGCATAATACTAAGTTAAGTGTGGCAGAGATGAGGATGCTCATGTGGATGAGTGGTTTTACCCTTAGAGACATGATACGAAATAAGCATATTCGTGAAAAGGTTGGAGGAGCTCCAGTGGAAGATAAGATTAGAGAGAGTCGCCTTAGATGATTTGGTCACATAAAAAGGCGGCATTCCGATGACCCGTTTAGGAAAGTAGAGGCGTTAAATTCGTCTTATGTTAAGAAATGTAGAGGTAGACTAATAGACCGGTCCAGCCGGTCTAGGCGGGACCGGTTCACGAGCGAAATCGCAAAAACAGCGGAGAAAGCTTCCACCTGGGCGAAAGCCGAATGAGCCGCGCGCCTTGCGGGACGGTTTCGGGAAGGAAATGTGAGGGAGTTTAGGAGGAAAATTGATTGCAGGGACTATTTAGGGAATTCCTTTTGAATTGTATGTATTAAGTAGTTGATTTTTCTAGGGTTTGGGGCATCTTGAATTTGGCTGAAATTTGAGATCTCTTAGATCTAGGTTTTCTTTGAGCTCTAGCGGCGTCTAGAGATTTGGGAGAGATCGATCCTCCTCTCGAATTGAGGATCAAGTGTATCTTGCTATTTTATTCATCGTTTAGTGGAATACAAGCTTTTCTTTGAGTTTTCTCTCAGATTTTCCTTGGATTAGTGTTGTTTTTCTGCTGTAAATAGCAGATCTCTGCTGTTTTCCTGTTGTGGACAGCCATTTGGCTGCTGTTTGTTCACCGATTTAGGTTAGGTTTGCTTGCGAACTCAAGTATTATCTTAGGGTTACTTGCGAACTCAAGTATTTCCTATCAAATTGGTATCAGAGCATCGTTTTTGGGACCGTTGGCAGCTGAAATCCTGAAATTTCAGCGGGAGTTTCGTTTCTGGAAAAAGATCTTCGTGAATCTTGAGAAGAACGATGGTCGGAAAGAAGGTTGACGTCTTGGAGGGCGAAGTCGGCCAATTGAAAGCCGATTTGGAGGAAAGATTCTTCAACCTTCAAAATCAAATCACCTCCAACAATGAAAGGTTGGAGGGGAAGTTCACCGCAATGGAGGAAATGTTGAAGAAACTACTTGAGATGAAAACCAATCCGGCGACATCGGAAGTAAGAGAGACCACCGACGGCCATGGCATGGGAGGAAATCCGAACCCCTTGAGGGGGAGGAGAAATTCGGAGGTGGAGATCCTAGAGGAAGAGAACGACATGCCTCCTCTAAAGCCTCTTTCGAGGGAAGAGATGAGTATGGGATATGACAGAAGAGGGGCTGATTTGGTGGGAGGAGAGAGGGATCTCATCGCCGAGGTGCTGAATTCGAAAGAATTTAGCGTCGAGGGGGGGATTTGGAAGGAAGAAGAGAGGAACGTCGTCGTCGAGGTGTTGAATTTGAAGGTATTCAGCGTCGAGGTGATGATGTTGAAGGGAGGAGAGGTGAGTATGAAGAGGGGTTAGAGTATATTCGTCGGAGGGACGATTGAGACAATTGGGTAACGCCTCCTCTGAGGGGAATGGGAGGCTATGGAGGATACCGGGGAGATCCCAAGGTGAGGAAATTGAAGATGCCCATTTTCGAGGGGGAAGACGGCCATGGCTAGATCTACAAGGTGGAGCGTTACTTTACTGTCAATGGGTTGACAGAGGATGAGAAGCTGACGGCGGCAGGATTGTGTCTGGAAGGAAAGGCTTTGTCATGGTATCAATGGCGTGACAGGAGGGAGCCTATCAGGAACTGGAGGGAATTCAAAAACTGCATAATAGAACGTTTCCAAACCAACCGGGGAGGTGATTTCTATGAGCGATTCTCTGCTCTGGTGCAGGAGGGATCAGTAGCAGACTACCGTGAGCGGTTCGAGCACCTGGCTAGTAGGGTGGAGCGATTATCATATAGCGTATTGGAGGGGAACTTCATGAAGGGGTTGAAGGCAGAGATCCGAGCGGCAGTTAAAGTTCTGATGCCTAGTGATTTGGAGGAGGTAATAAAGTTGGCACAGCTGGTAGAAAATCAGAATAATCTGGAGAAGGGAGCCAGGAGCAGCAGCTCAGGAGGCTCTTACAAGACTACAACCACTCTTTTAGCACCAAATGGGCCTGCATCAGTCAACAATAATGAGATCACCAGGGATAAGCCAGTAGGAGGAGGGAGTGGGGATAACTTCAAGAAGCTCACTGAGACAGAATTATAGGAGAAGATGGAAAAAAGGCTTTGTTTCAGATGTGACGAGAGGTATACGCCGGGGCACAAGTGTAAGGACCGAACTCTTCAAGTTCTTACTGTTATTGATGAAGAAGGAATGGAGGGTGTCGTCTTTCCACCTTGCGGACAAGGTGGATCTTTGGGAGGGGAGTATTGTTAGACCGGCCCACTGAACCGGTCCAGCCGGTCCAGGCGGGACCGGTTCACAGGCGAAATCGCAAAAACAGCGGAGAAAGCTTCCGCCTGGGCTGAAGCCGCGCGAGCGCGCGCCTTGCGGAACGGTTTCGGGAAGGAAATTTGAGGGAGTTTAGGAGGGAAATTGATTGCAGGGACTGTTTAGGGAATTCCTTTTGAATTGTATGCATTAAGTAGTTGATTTTTTTAGGGTTTGGGGTATCTTGAATTTGGCTGAAATTTGAGATCTCTTAGATCTAGGTTTTCTTTGGGCTCTAGCGGCATCTAGAGATTTGGGAGAGATCGATCCTCCTCTCGAATTGAGGATCAAGTGTATCTTGCTATTTTAATCATCGTTTAGTGGAATACAAGCCTTTCTTTGAGTTTTCTATCAGATTTTCTTTGGATTAGTGCTGTTTTTCTGCTGTAAACAGCAGATCTCTGTTGTTTTCCAGCTGTGGACAGCCATTTGGCTGCTGTTTGTTCACCGATTTGGGTTAGGTTTGCTTGCGAACTCAAGTATTACCTTAGGGTTACTTGCGAACTCAAGTATTTCCTATCAAATTGGTATCAGAGCATCATTTTGGGACCGTTGGCAGCTGAAATCCTGAAATTTCAGCGGGAGTTTCGTTTCCGGAAAAAGATCTTCGTGAATCTTGAGAAGAATGATGGCCGGAAAGAAGGTTGACGTCTTGGAAGGCGAAGTCGGCCAATTGAAAGCCAATTTGGAGGAAAGATTCTTCAACCTTCAAAATCAAATCACCTCCAACAATGAAAGGTTGGAGGGGAAGTTCACCGCAATAAAGGAAATGTTGAAGAAACTACTTGAGATGAAAACCAATCCGGCGACATCGGAAGTAAGAGAGATTGCCGACGGCCATGGCATGGGAGGAAATCCGAACCCCTTGCAGGGGAGGAGAAATTCGGAGGTGGAGATCCTAGAGGAAGAGAACGACATGCCTCCTCTAGAGCCTCTTTCGAGGAAAGAGATGAGTATGGGATATAATAGAAGAGGGGCTGATTTTGGTGGGAGGAGAGAGGGATCTCATCGCCGAGGTGCTGAATTC
The DNA here is from genome assembly GCA_019514585.1 of Dendrobium officinale. Taxonomy (NCBI): domain Eukaryota; kingdom Viridiplantae; phylum Streptophyta; class Magnoliopsida; order Asparagales; family Orchidaceae; genus Dendrobium; species Dendrobium officinale. The sequence goes on from JACXSL010000027.1 coordinate 143,931, forward strand.
GAAAGAATTCAGCGTCGAGGGGGGATTTTGAAGGAAGAAGAGAGGAACGTCATCATCGAGGTGCTGAATTTGAAGGTATTCAGCATCGAGGTGATGATGTTGAAGGGAGGAGAGTGAGTATGGAGAGGGATCTACATCAAAATCATTAAATAATTAGAATATGTTAAAAATTCATTAAATTAAACAAAACAGGCAACCTACATAAGAAATAATACAAAAACAACTTAACAATAATAATAAACCTGAGATATTGAAACATAGTAAAACTCAAAAGAATAGATAATATTTTGATAAACAAAAAAGCAATACTTATCCTATTTTATGAGCTGTCTTGAATATCCCTATAACATTAGCAAGTTCTGCCTCCAATTCATTTTTCTTCAACTAAAAAGGAAAAGTTAAAGTTAAATAAAATTTAAAAAGATATAAGGAGATTTTCACATAATAAGAGGTGAAATATTGGAATATCAACTAAATACAATAATTAGCATTACCTTAATATCACACCTTTTTTTTCAAAAAGAATATTTCACTGGGCCTTTTCTAACTAAAGGCATGATTTGAATATCAAGCTTTTGAAGATGCATGAATATTCTAATATTGATGATCAAAGAGTTCAATAAGCGTTTTCAAATTCTCTTTTTTGGAAAATAACTTATGCATCAAAATCATTAAATAATTAAAATATGTTAAAATTTAATAAATTAAACAAAAGACAACCTACATAAAAAAATAATACAAATACAACTTGGCAGTAATAATAAACCTGAAAGATTGTAACATGGCATCTATAGCAAGCATAGCTATTTTAAAAATATTATTTTTAATTGCTTTCTCCATAGATTCTTGGAAATGATCACAAAAATCAAAAAATATTTTATCAATAAAATTTACAAAAAATTTAGTAGAACAAAATGAATGATAAAAAAATGATCAGAGAAAGAAAACAAACTGCTACTACAACATCTAAAAATGCAATGAACTATATGAAAAAATAAGGAATTTGAAAAAACATAACATTAAGAAAAATGGATGTAAATAAAGGCAATTGAAAAAACAAGTATATCCTAAAGAAGACCAAAATCTAAAATGGAAATGACCTTATCATACAAATGATTTTAAATATTCTATGAAAATAAATTTAGTTGTATTTTAATTGGCCATTTCATCATCATTCACTTTATTTCAATTATCTATGAATCAACATTTTCTATTCACTCCAGCAAAGTTTTGCCTAAAGCACTAAATCTACTCTTCACAAACTATTTTAAAACAACTTTATCCATGTCACATTGTCAACCCCTTCACATTCTGAATCCTCAAATATAATACTCTTCTAATTGATATATTTTCTATCTTTTATTGCACATTCCTAAGTACACAAGTTTATTTTTAATAACCTTATCTTGAATAGATATCCATTATGTTAATACAATCATTTCTTAATTTATCCCACTCACGCTTTTCATAGATGCACCTTAATATTATTAGAGCTTTATTCCAATTATCTATAAATAAGCATTTTTTTATTCACTCCAACTGAGTGTTGCTTGAAGCATTAAATCTAGTCTTCACAAATTATTTTAAACAACTTCTATCTATGTTAAGGTCAACCCTTTCACATTCATAATCCTCAAATATAATTTATATACTTATCTAATGGGTGTATATTTTATATTTTATTGTACATATACTAAGTGTACAAGTTTATGTTCAATAACATTATATTTAATATATATCACTAATCATTTCTTAATTTATCCCTCTTAATGTTTTTCATGTACATACATTAACATTCTCATTTTTTTTCAAACTTCTTTTAATTATCAATACTTTTTTACTATTCAATAATCGAATCCCTACATCTTTAAACTTTTTATCACTTGGCTACATTATATTTCACTTTCCTTCTTCTTTAGAATTATATTTGCTATAAATAAAAATATTGAATATTTCTATTTTGCACACTATACTTGTTTCAAGATTTAAAATATTATTATTATCATCATTATCCTATAGTAAAATTCAATTTTTAACACATTCTAAAAGCATATTTATTTTTCATGAAGATTTTAAAAACCTTCTCACTCACATCACCAAACACCCTTTTAGTCTACCATCTATTTATTAAAAATCTTTAAACCTTCTCACTCCCATCACCAATCTCCCTTTTAGTCTATCATCTATTTATCGCATAATAAGTATGGTTCAATTAAAGAATATCAATTTGCCCCGCTAAGTAATAGGTCTTGAAAATTTAACAATATTGCACATTTCAAATTCAACCAGGTTATCCTAGAGCAATTAATTCTTTTCATTGTTTTCTTAATACTAAGATATACATTCATAACTACTTTTATATATTTATTGTTTAAATCCTTCTAAAATTATCATATAATCTTTATAAGAAAAACACTCTCTAAAAGAATTTGATCTATGATTTGGTGGCTCTAATTAGTAAAACTAGTTGACAATTATTATTCTTATCATTTTTTAAAGTATTTTAAGATCATAGACTATTGTGATATCAAATATAATTTCTCCCATTGCATTTCTATGCCTTAATCAATATCCATAATGAATTCTATCATAGTTTATCTTACTAGAATACCTATATTCATTTTAAGTCAAACAAAACTCTTTCTTCCTTAAGCATATACATATTAGTAATTCATCCAACTCTTCCCCAAACTAATATTTGAAAAAAAAATTCTAATAAAACATAAGTATAAGCACAAACCATATTATAATATTATTATGATAATTATCTTAAAAGAAATCACCATATCAATAATTTTATTCATTGAACAATTTTAAACTTCAAGGATCTATACAATACTATCATTGCTCAATTCTTATTATCAACCTTTCCACCATACAATAACTTCTAACTTTTGTTTCAATTTTTTACCATATCCATTTAGTTGATTGTAAATAAATAACATTTTCTTCCATTAATTGTGTACAACATTATAGCAACTCCTAAAAAAGTATGTCAATAACAATGATCATTTTAGGTCAAGCACATTCCAAACTAAAAGAATATGAACAAGATTAAAATCACTTCCTAATGAATATGAATAGGATTCATTATGGCTTAGATACTAAAAGCTAAAAACTATCTTTGCAATCTCAAATAAACCTATGACATTTCTTGCAAATCAAATAATAAAATTGTTTTTAAATTAACTCTTTAAGCACCAAGTTAACCTTTCTTAAATATTATATTTTAATGATTTAAAGTTTTAAATATATGACTCAATATAGTTAAAATGTCAAAGTTAATCAAAAAATGGGATCAAGTATTGTAAATCTATTGCATTAAATAAAAAAATATATAAATTAGAAAATAACTTCTAGAGTTAAAACCAATTTAAGTTATGAAAGCACAACCTAATTTGTATTGAGTTATAATAGATTCTCAAAAAAACATAAACCAAATGCTATAGAACTACAATTAGCTCAACTATGTCATATAGATTTGAGTATTAGGTGACAAAGATAGAATTCACTATGGAAGGATATGAAAGAAAAATAACAACATATAGTAAAAAATTATAATCACACAAAAAAGCAAAAAAATAGATCTGACACTTAATGCTACATACAAAAAGAATAATTGGAAGAGGATTCATAAAGTTGGTCAAAATAATAAAGGAGAAGCTATTGATTATGATTAATAATTCAAAATTATGGCAAGAATTCATTATCGTAGAGTAAAATATCACATCAAATAAATTCAAGAAATCAATACTTTTCTACACTATATCCATTAATATAGACTAAATAGTGAATAAATTAGATTAATAGAAATCATACTCAACAACCTACAAAGATCAACCTTTAAAGAGTAAACTATACATATCGCGTCAATCAATGTCAACAACTATCTCAGCTCCCATCAGGCTACTTGGTAGATTGCGACCCCTAGTTGAAGCACTATAAATAGAAAATAACTTCAAGAGTTAAAACCAATTTAAGTTATGAAAACAGCCTAATTTGTATTTAGTTTTAATAGATTTTCAAAAAAACATAAACCAAATGCTACATAACTACAATTAGCCCAACTATGTCATATAGATTTGAGTATTAGATGATATAGAGTTAACCAATAGGCAAAGATGATTGTGAAGAAATAAAATAAGTTAAAGTACTTATATGATAAATTAATAAAAATATAATAACACATGATTTTATATATTGGGCAAGCAAGTGTGTCTACACTAATATGCAAGAAGATAGAATCACTATGGAAAGATAATGAAAGAAAATAACAGCATATAGTATAAAATAAAAATAAAAATAAAAACAAAAAATAGACTTGACACTCAATGCTACCTACAAATAGAATAAAGAGAAGAGGTTTCATAAAATTGGTCAAAATAATAAAGAAAAAGCTAGTGATTTTGATTAATAATTCAAATTTATGATGAGAATTTATTATTGTAGAGTAAAATATCACATCAAATAAACTAAAGAAATCAGTACTTTCCTACACTAGGTCCATTAATATAGACTAAATAGTGAATAAATAAGATTAATAGAAATCATACTCAGCAACCTACAAAGATCTACCTCTAAAGAGCAAACTATACATATCGCGTCAATCAATGTCAACAACTATCTCAGCTCCCATCAGGCAACTTGGTTGATTGTGACCCCTAGTTGATGCACTAAACATAACTAATTGGCAACAAGAAGAGTAGGGAAGAACAATCGTATGCGTTCATGCTCCATTATGGAGGAGGCTAATAAAAGTTGCATGATGATCACTATCCCTTATTCAAGAATTGGAAATATATTACATTAAATAATGAAAATATAAAATAGAAAATAAATTCTAGAGTAAACAAATTAGGTTATGAAAACACAATCTTATTTGTATTAGCCTATAATTGATTATCATAAAAACATAAATCAAATACTATAGAACTACAATTAGCCCAACTATACATATAGATTTGAGTATTAGGCAACAAAGTGTCACCAATAGACAAAGTTGATTGTGAAGAAATAAAAAAGTTAAAAGTACTTATATGATACATTAATAAAAAATATAATAACAAATGATTTTATATATTGGGCAAGCAAGTTTGTCTAAAAATACACCACTATGCAAGAAGATAAAATCTTTATGGAAAGATTATGAAAGAAAAATAACAACATATAGTAAAAAATTAAAAAATAAAATTAAAAAAAAAAACATAAAATAGACTTGACACTTAATGTTGCATACAAAACGAACGTCATGCTTGTTTGCTTCAATGCACAAAAATCAACACTAATATGAATAGTATTGTCATGCTTTCTTGCTTACATTCATTGGCTTATCATTCTATTTGATTCATTTTTGTCACCTTGTTATTTATTTTGAATATCTATTGAAATCTGCATATCCAATCATAAAGAGAATTACAATATTACCACCTGCATTTGCAATGCTTTTTTAACAGAATCAGCTTTGTATTATCATGATAATGTTTTCTATTCAAAAACATAGTTTGTCTCAACCCTATTCCTACTTTGAGATCAGCCTTAATTCTTAAGCATTTATGATCTCTATGAAGAAACCTCGAATACTAATGTTAACTTAATAAAACCTGTTGGATTCATGCAATTGTAATAGGTTAATTATGTCACTTAAAAAGTATTAATAATAAACATAATAAAATGAATAAAAATAGGAATAATAAAAATAGAAAAAAAAATTAATTATTAAATATATGTTTCATAATTAATTCAAATTTTCATTAAGGAACAATAATTAGCATTCGACTAGCTACACAAAAAATATTTTCTTTATTTATATCAGCACAAGTAAAGTTGAATTCTGCCTACTAAATATCAAAATAATGTCAATAAAGCTCCAACACACTTTCCTATCTTAACTAATCTAGATATGACATGAAACAACTATATAGACATTCATAAGATGATGGACTAACATGTTTTATAATAAATCTCAATGAGCTCAAAGACATTATATACATCACATTAGTACAAAATCTTTGATGTTAATAAGAAATACCATCGAAGCAAAATAAACAAGATACATTAAAATCTTATGTTCTAATAAAACAACATAAAGTGACAAATAATGCTAAAAATTTCCTTCATGTTAATTTGGTATGCTAACTTCTTTTGGATTAAAAAACTTGCTTTAAGAAAAGAGCTCTTTAGAACAAGCAAAATATATTAAAGCATATAGCCATATTAAAAATGAAAATATATGCCCAACAAAATGAACACCTACTTTTTTTAAGTACCTTGAAAAATGAGTTAAAACAATAATATTGGATGCTTGTCCAATTATGGAAGAAACTTATACTTCGCTTGAGGTATAGACTCAATGCATTCACGGTATTTAAAAATAAAAAAAGCATAAGCTTCTTAAACTTTAAAAGCTTCAAACTTAAGTGAAAAGTGTGAGCTTCAAAGGTCAAAGCAAAAGCTCCAATCGCATTAACATTCAAGCTCATAGCTTCAAATTATTTTAGAAGAGCTTCAATGGGATGAAAAAAAATAAGTATTAGAGTGATTGTTCTTAAAAAAAAAACCCCACCCATTAAAAAGCATCAGCTAAAGTTGCAAGAAACTTATGTATTTATGGCATCTTGTTTGCATGAATCGGTATAAGTATTATTGTAGTATCTCTAAACATTCCTAAAGAATTCTTGAGACTAGGTGGCTACCTTCCATAGACTTCTTCTATCAAATAATATCTGCAAGTACATAACATAAGGAAATACATGATAAAAAATATAAATAACATCTTATCATAACTATGAGGACACAAACCTAATCAACAAAGAAATAGGCATACACATCAGGCTGAAACTAATGAAAAAAGTAGAGCAAGAGAACAACATCAATTTTTCAAATAATGAAGAAATATTTTTAGATAAGCAAATATGCTAAACACCATTTACTAAAAGATTTTTTACCTCTAATCCAAACAAGTAAAAAGTGTGAAAATCCATAACATTATATGCTATGAATGCGTCTTAATAAAAATCTGGTAGCAAAATCCATCGCAGGAACATACCTTCTTATGAGCAACAAAATCACCATATTGTAAAGCAAATGTATCACAGCTTTTCTCATATAGGTCCATCACATCATCAGATAAAGGAGAACCCGAACCAATAATTGGAACATCAATAAACCCCAAAAGATGCAGCTGCTGGCAAAGGGAAGCTAAACCATAGACAAAGTGGGCTACATATTTTTGGTTGAGACAATCAATACAATTTGAACGAAGTAAACCATTTTGAAGCATAGATTTTTTTCCAAAAAATAAGTTTATTCCACAATGCTTTCTAATGTCTCTCTCGTAGAGAAAGAAGATTTCCCCTTGTTAACTTTCTAGCACCGATCTCCAATGATGATAGAAACACAATATTTTCTATAATTATTTATTGATCGATAGCAACCATCTCCACTCTTGTGACGCATGATCTCTAAGACCAAGACTTCATTAGAACATTAAATTCATTGTCCCTAATCTCGCAAAGCTTAAAATGTGAAGTAGACTAAAAAAAATTATATTTTTCTCCTCAATAAATGATACTTTTATCATCTTCACGAAGCTGACAAAAACCTCAAAGATATGCCAGAGTAGTCACTAGTCATGCCAGCTCTATCACTTTCTAGTATGCAAAACTTTATAACGTAAAATGCAGCAAAATATGTGTTCATACATCACAAAAAATTATTAAGTAAACGTAGATAAGTGTAGAGCTTTCAATACCCCATCTTTAGATATATCATTGCAAAATTGTGTTGTGCTTAAACAGTTCAAGCATGCATAAATATATGCTCCAAAGAATAAGAGATTGCTTTTCTTGTTCACAACGGCATTGAAAAAATCATGAAATTACAAGATATTCCTATAATATCAATTATAATTAAAAAACAACTTTTATTGAAAAGTAATTTGCAACCTTCAACAACTTGAGGTGTCCAGACAAAGATATGCCAAAAAAAATGATTACCATATGCAATTGTAGAACAGGATGGATTACGCATTATGAAATAAATTGAGGAATTCTAAAATAAAAAAGCATAAAACAACTATCAACAAAAAAAGTGTTAAATAATTACCCATAGCCTTGAGAGATTAAATTTGATGTTCTAATAAGTCTTATAGCCATCAAAGATCCCAAAGAAGTGTGATGGAAAAGATGTTCCTCATACCATGATATGCTGGGAAGCATCTAGAAATTAGAAAAAAATTAGAAACAAAGTAATCATTTAAATGCAAAGAATTAAGAAACCAAGAAGAATTAATGCATGTGTATAAAATTCTTGTATAATTATTTAGTATTTTTATTTTCTTGGATAGTACGCAGTATGTTTTTTATGTCGTACTAACATGAATTAAGGTCGTTGTATGAGAAAGGGAAAATAGCAAGATCTTCTAAATATAGAGAAACAACTTATAAAAATAAAGTCAAGCTAAATGCATAAGAAAATACATATCAGCTTATTCAAATCAGTTCGTACTAAAATGTATCCTAGATAAGCATAATTTTCATTCACCAAAGAATAGAGCAAAAAGACAACACTCTCATAGGCCAAAAATCTATAAATGAGACAAGAGTTAGTAACTTAATAAATCAATTAGTTATTACTAAAAAGAAATTCTTGAAAGCACCAGTAATAATTCAACATCATTTTATCAAAGCTTAATACATAAAGGTTAGCATGCATTGTTATATGACTTTAAGTACAACAAAACAATTAAGTAATGTGAGGACTGAGGGTTTAAGTACATCATTTCATCAAGTTTAATAAAAAATGGTTAACATGTAATGTTATATATGACTTTAAGTACAACAAAAACAATTAAGTAATAGGAGGACGGAGAGTTAGGGAGAAAACCCCAAACCTAGGCCCGGCCCACCTTGATTTCTCACCGCAGCCACACTAAGGTTTCCAGTGTGATTTGAGCGTGCGTTAACCCTTCGGCTTCGAGACCTTCGGCGAGCACTGAAAGAGTTTGGGAGAAAACCCTAACCCAAGGCCCCACCCACCTTCGATTTCTCACCGCAGCCACACCATCGTTTGTGGCGTGATTTGAGCGCAGAGAGAAAGAGCGAGACACTTCTTTGATTCCTTGGCCTTCCGCCTAAACCCTTCGGCTTTGAGACCTTCGACGATGACACAGAGTTTGAGAGAAAACCCCAACCCTAGGCCCCACCCACCTTCGATTCCTCACCGCAGCCACACCATCGTTTCCGCCATGATTTGAGCGGAGAGAGAAAGACCGAATCGCTTCTTTGATTACTTGGCATGGCCTAAACCCTTCAAGAAGAAAGGAAAGAAAGAGAGTCCGTTTGTTCGTCTCAGTCGCACTCTTAAATTAGTTTGTCCTAAATGCCCTTATAGCCGTTACTTACATCTACAATATTCCAATATGCTGAAAAAATAAAAATTATTTTTTACATTTCCCAAAAAAAATATCTTCTGCTATACATTTTAATAAGTGAACTATTAATTAGATAAATAATAAATTAATATGAATTCATATTTTAGAATTCTAAATTAAAAAAGAAATTTTTATTTAATTATTGAATTCAATGTTATATGTGTAAATATATAATAAAAGAGTTTGGATTAACATCATTAAATATAAATAAGAAAGATATTAATCCCCATAAATTTTTTTAATGGATTGATTTATAGACTATTTAATTAATCTCCGTTGATAAAATATTCTTTTGATTTTGATATAGAAATAATATAATAAGAAAAAGAAGTAATGAGGAAAATTTTGAAGATAATTTAAGAGAGTTTACTAAAAAATTAAGATCTCATCTAAAGAATTAATGATATATACAGGGGCGGAGTCAGGATTTTGTTCATGTGAGGGCACAAAATATTGAAGTTAAAAAAAACCCTCAACCTTTTTCATCCGGGCTTGGGACCGGCATTGGCGGTTTTAAAATTTTTTTTTTAAAACATTAGATTCATTATAAAAACATAAAATATATAGTAAAGCAAAAAACTTACAATTGAGGACATGGTGTTGATATTCTTCTTCTATGTTATCTATAATTTCTCCCGTCGAGTCTTCATTTTTTGAAATCGTTGTACAATCAAGTCATTGTCAATACAACTAAAAATATCTTTTTCAATATAAGTAAGTAAACAGTCATTCATCCAGGAGTCTCCCATGCGATTGCGTAAACGATTCTTTATAATTTTCATTGCAGAAAAAGCCCGTTCAACTGTTGCTGTAGCAATTGGCAAAATCAGAGCAAGCTTTATAAGTGAGAACACCAAAGGAAATATATCATGCTTTCTTGTCTCAACTAATTTCTGAGCAAGTTTTCCAAGTCCTTTTAAATTCATAAATGCATCATTCGATCTCATATCAACAATAAAATTTTCTATTTGATTGTCTAGTATGATGAGATCCATTTCAAAGAAATCTGACGGATAAAATTTTGCAAGACGAAGCAATCGTTCTTTATCAAAATCTGAAAATGACTGATATGAATTCAAACATGCCACACATATAAGTAATTATGTATTAATTTCATCAAATCTATTGTTAAGCTCTTGAAGTTGCAAATACGCTTGATAATACTATACTCCAACCAAGCTTTGTGATCATCAAACCATGCAGGATTAAATTTGCGAAATCTATCACCAAATTGAGTACGCGGGAATTCATGATCACGCGGTTGATACGGTCCTTTTAACAAATAATGTCTCCTGATACTATCCCTCTCGTTATGATGATAATCTAAATTTTTTTTCCTCAATCCTGGATCGGCAGGGATATCCAAAAAATTAATTTCTACACGGGTATGTTTGCTTTGTGTATTGTCTTCTTCACATAATGTTTTGTAGTCATCTTCAACAACTTTTCTTTTGAAATACCTATCCATGCTAAATTAAATGAAAAAAAAAATATCAATTATAAAAAAAAAATATAAAACTTGCTTCAAGTTCAAGTATAATAATAAAACTTCAAACTTCAACCTGCTTGCACGGCAACCAAACTTCACATAATGTTTTGTAGTATATTATAAAGAAAAAAAACAATGGACAAAATTACATGAATAAAATTTCATGCAATAAAAAAATAATAGAGAAAATGCAAGAGATCAGAATACCTGCTTGCACGGCGGTTCTGAAACCAAACTTCAACCTTCTTGGCAAGAGCAAGCTTCTGTTTTTAAAGCTTGGCAAGAGCTTAGAGCAAGCTTCAAATCCGATGATTCAGCTGCTTGGCAAATTCAAGTTTTTGTTTCTTAAGCCATACACATCAAAAAAAATATTTTAGATGAGATAGTAATCTAACCGGGTTGAGGCAAGTAGGCAACGGGTGTTGTGTGACGTTGAACGGGTGGCCGGCGGCAGGATTCGAATTCCTCCGGTGCCGAGAAAAACCTGTGCTGTACTGCTCTGCGACGTTGAACGGGTGGCCGGCGGCGGGATTTGAATTCCTCCGGCGCTGAGAAAAACAGGGGTGTTGTACTGTTGTGCGACGTTGAACGGGTGGCCGGCGGCGAGATTCGAATTCCTCCGGCGACGAGAAAAACAGGGGTGTTGTGTGACGTTGAATGGGTGGCCGGCGGAGGGATTTGAATTCCTCCGGCGCTGAGAAAAACATGTCCTCGAATTTCTGCGGAGTAGGAATAGGGAAAGTCAGAATAAGAATAGGGAAAGGCGGAAGGCATGCGTTGAGAACCTGAGAGGAAATATTATTAATGTGTTACTCCTTACTATAACAACTTAATATTTATTTATTTAATGTTTTATAAATATTATTAATACTATGTTATTCCCAAAGTCAGCGGGGGCCACTGCCCCCATGGCCCCCACACTGCATCCGCTCATGGATATATACAATTAAATGTATAAATATTACATCATATGTTATAATCATTAAATAAAATTCTTAAATTAATGATGAAATCTAATATATATATATATATATAATAAGCTAAATCAAATCAAGTTTTTTAAAGCTTTTATAAAATGATCATGATTAAGACATTTTGGTAGCATTGTGCTTCGCTTGAATAAAATTTAAAAAATTGAATTGAACCAATCTAATTTCGCTTGTCATGTTCGATAGTTAAAATATTAGTTCGATTATTTTGTTCTAGTTTTGAATTTCTTTGATTTAATATTTTTAGTTCTTTTTTTTTTAATTCCAAACTCGATCTATAAACCCTTATTGACATCCTACTAAATAGAATAAAATAAAAACCCCACAAAAATATATCATGATTAATGATGAACAAATTATTCAAACAAAGTCCACCTAAAAATTTAAATATCAGTGGTGATAATTTACAAACATTTATATTTGACCAAATTTTAACATTCAAGTTTATTTTATAACATTTATTATTAAAAAATTCTTCAAAAATTTTATGTAAATTTATTTTCTCCCCAAGTCTTGTTTTATGTGTTTTTATATTGTTAAAGAACCAACATCAAAAATTGAAATTAATTTTAGTTTTATCCCTATGAATTATTTCAATCGAACTTTTCATAAATAGTTGACTCTTCTTATTCAATTTATTTATTACTGATACATCATCTAAAATCGGCTTGACCGAGCATGAATCTCGATGCATATCTTAATTGAAACTTTCAAAATTAAATATAGGACCACATAAACTTAAATTTTAGCAAACTTATAGTCAAACTAAACATCTTGATGAGGCGAACCCGGCGTCACCAAAATTTCTCCAAATCAAGCCCAAATGGGCTCAAATTGATGACTTGAAACATATTTGAAAGCTTTCGAATATTAATTGGGCAATCAAATGATATCCAAATATGACATGCTTATATTCGAATCAAGCGAGTCGATGAAACGAATCTAATGAGCCCAAAAATTCTTAATTTTGATGTCGACATTAAGGCACTTAAAGACTTGACGAATGCTCTATGATTGAGGAAATCAATATTAGTCTGATGGAGCACTTCGAATTTTCTTCGTTTCTTCTCCATATTTACGGAGCATGCCACTCTAAAAATTGATAAATAGACATCCTCTCCCTACATAAAAGAGACCTTTGGGGGCTTGGACGTTAGGCTAGAGATTCAAGAGAGCTCTAAGGCATTAATCCTAGAATATCACTGCTGGTAAACCCTCTCTACTTGGTCACCGCCACCAAACTTTTAAAAGCAGATCGTCGATGAACGTCCAACTGGATGCCACCATCGGACCTTAGCTAGGTTATTGTCGCTGGACCTTTCCCCTATCATCGCCTCCGAACCTTGATCCAGCCTCCACCATCAGGTCTCCACTCTAACCTCCTACTAACTATGGTCCACAGACCACCGTCACCCAACTATAGTCCCTCCAACCTTCATCATCTATTGAATGCAATTTCTTAAACCTTTTTTACCCATCGATTATGGTCCCCCAACTTCTTTCATATGACATCAATCCATTTGACTTCAGTAGCCAAACTACAGTCGTCCCAACCTCCATCATTCAACTATGGTACCTCTGACCACTATCGCACAATAATAGTCCTTCTAATATTCATTATTTGTTAACTACAGTTCCTCTGATCTTCATTGCTTGCTAACTATCGTCGCACCAACCTCTTTAACCTAATAATGATCCCTCCGACCACCATCGCTTGACTATAGTCCCTTCGACCTTCGTCGCCCCACTATGATCCCTTTAATCTCTATCACTATTGCAATTAGGGAGCCCGAGCTTATGTTTTGATGATAACAAATATTATTAAACTTTATCTAGTTTCTTATATTTATTTTATTGCATATTTTTTGTGTGTACTAGCATTTCAGGTACAATATGCACCAAGCACCGCCAATAGATCAAGGCTCAAGATTGGATAATATAGGATTGATTTCTATAAGAGTCTGTATTTTTATCTTTCTTGAGTTAATATATTATAAAAGGTGTATGTTAGCATATCAATCGTACAAACACACATGGGAAATGAAAATTAATTATTTAATTTTTTTAATATCATACTATATGATTTGGATTATACTAAATGATATAAGTAATAGAAATTAAATAAAATATTTAAATTAAGTGAACTAAATTTTGAACTAATTGTACTATATGAATTGAAGCGTACAAGATTATCAGTTGTAATCACGAAATCCCATCGCCAGTCAAATTTAGGCAATATTTTAAAATTAACAAATTATTTTATTCGTATTGTACGCATATGTTTATATTGTATGATATTTATGAAAGTTCATTAGGGATGTTAGGCCCTTATGAACTAGCCCAAGATTAATTAAGAGAGAGGTGAATTGGTTGCTAAAGATCATTTAAAACAAAACTACACACCAAAATCACCACAAAGAAATCAACGATGCGAAAATTAAATATGGAAGTAATAAAGGAAAGAATACACCAGATTTATAGTGGTTCGGTTAAACCTTGATGCTATCAAGAAATTATGTACTTTTATTTATATTTGGACAATAGTATATTTTGTTTTCTTTTCTTTTTTAGATATCCAATGATGGGAAAGCATCCAATGATCATGGTAGGTAGTGCATATGGCTTGGTAGACCTTTGGTTTGCTGGCTCGATTGGTCCCTGGCTGGTGGTGGTTCACGGGTTGGCTGTTTTGGAGCATTCGGTATTGAGCTTATTCTCTAAGTTGCTTGAGCTGAAGTTTAGTAGCTCTTTAATTCTCAAAAGGTACCTCATTATGAAGTTTACTTTTGGAGGGGCCTTGTCCCTTTCCCTTCCGCTTTCTTCTTATCTCTTGGGAATCCGTGGCTTATATTTATTGGGAGATGACTTCTGTGCATAAGAATTTATGTTGGGATGCTTTACCTCTTGGGATCTCACGGCTGGGCTCCTTCTTTCATGACTGTCCCTCGTTTCCCGTAGCCGTGACTCTCGGTCCGTGCTGTTTCCTCGTCTCCCGTGGCTGTCTCCTTGGTTCCTGGTTTGGGTGTTTTTCCGTGAGCTTGGGGGGAAGATTCTTATGCTTAATGCTTTGGTTCTAATGAAAAATTAAAGTCTTATGGCTCTTGGCATTCCTCTCTCTTGCCTATAAATATGATAAAATGTTGTGAAGAGAAGGGAGTTGATATTTGTGAGCATATTTGCTATTAACCTACGGGTTTATTCAGAAACCCTGCAGGCTCTTTCCAACCTTCTTTTCTCATCCCATCCGGAAATCCTGCGGGCTCTTTCCACCCTTTCTTCTCGGGATTCTAATCTCTTCGTCTCTCCGCAAGTGCCACTCCTTATGTATCATTCTTCTCAAAGTAAAACAACTTTAGGGTGTCGTATCAGAGTTGATTTGAAGCATCTATTGAAGAAATTGGACAATCTTGCAGTGGTGGACTATCGGTTTGCTAGTTCTAAGCACTTTACTTATTTAACCTACAAATTCGATGCATGTGAGGAACCCGCTCTGACAATTGTCTGAGGATAGAGTCTTTTTAAATTTCTTTATTTCTTTAAAATCTCCTAGCATCTTTTGTTGTGTTTGTCAAGTTTTAGGTCGTTTGCGTTTATTTAATAAAGTTTATTTTAAGTTCTACTCATTTTGTCAGTTTTCTTCTTGTGTGTCTACATCAATTTGGTATCAGAGCAAGTTCGTCTTTTTTTCTGTTTTTAAGAGTCTTTCTCTTTCGTGTCAAAAAAGATAAAAAAAATGGCTAATGAATAAGGAGATCGGCAACAAGTGATGCAGCAATTAAATGATTTGCAACATCAAATTAATACGGTAGCTAAGGCCATTGCTAATTTAAATGTAAATCAAGCTAACACTAATCCTAGCATTATATCTTCTGGGAGTGAAGTGGAAGAACCTAGAAATCGAAATAGGCGATAAAGAAATTGGGATCACGGAAATAAAATCGACGTTCATAATTTTGAAGGAAAATTGCAACCTGAACAATTCATAGAATGGGTAGAAAAAATGGATCAGTTTTTTGAATGGAAAGAAATTTCGGATAATGGAAAAGTTAAATTTGCAAGCTTGAAACTAACGAGACATGCATTAACTTGGTGGAAAAACTTACAAAACAATAGATTAAGAAGAGGCAAAGAAAAAATTCAAACTTGGGATAGAATGAAAGAAAAGATGAAAGGAAAATTTTTACCTTCTGTTCACTCGAGAACTATTTTGCAGGAGTTTAACAATTTGCGTCAAGGTAATCAAACTGTAGAAGAATACACTGAAAACTTTTACAAGTTGCAAGCTAGAAATGATTTGGATGAATCTGAAGAAAAAAACTGTAATGAGATACCTCAATGGGCTAAAATGGACAATTCAGGATCAACTCAATTTACATCATGTGGTTAAATTAGATGAAGCTTATCAAATGTCTTTGAAAATTGAAAAACAACATTTGAGGGGAAGCAGTAAAATCACTAAAACATATAAACGAATGCAAATGAGTGGAACTAAAACTCAAACTTCTGTTGGGACTTCGAGTGCAAAAGTTAAAGCTGTTGAAAGTCAAAATCAAGAAAAAGGAAAAGGGGTAGCAGGAAATAAACCGTCTGAACAATCTAAGCAAATTGGGACTTGTTATAAATGTGGGTTATATGGTCACTTGTCAGCTACTTGCAGAAAGAATAATCCTTCACGAACTAATTTCATAGAAGGTTAAAATGAAATAGAAGTAGAGAAAGAAGACTAAACAGAATCTGAAAATGAAGCTGAGTTAGAAAATTTTGACTTAGAAGATGATGAAGGAGAACCATTGTTAGTAATTCGACAAGTCTTAACTGCTCAAACTGAAAAGGAAGATAAATGGCTTAGGAGGAACATTTTTAGAACTACATGTACTGTTGAAGGAAAAGTTTGCACTTTAATGATTGATAGTGGAAGTTCAGGGAACTTTGTTTCACAACATATGGTAAAGAAACTAAAGCTGAAAACAAAGCCTCTTGATAAGTTATATAAAATATCTTGGTTCAAAGAGGGAAGTGAGGTTCCTATAAATAAACAATGCACTATGAACTTAACGATTGGAGGAACTTATAAAGATCAAATTGTTTGTGATGTCGTGCCTTTGGAAGTATGACACATCCTTTTAGATCGTCCTTGGCAGTATGATCATAAAACCATCCACAATGGAGAAAAGAATACATATTCTTTCATTAAACATAACAAAGAATTCACACTCTTTCCACAAAAAAATATTCCTGATCCGATAACAAAGAACAAGAAACCTGTCAAGTCTTTCACTTCTGAATTGCTTTTGAACACAAACGAGTTAACAAAATGTGATGTGATATATCTGTTATTTGGAAAAGAGTCTGATTTAGATTTTGAGATTCCTAAGGAAATGCAACCATTGCTTGATGAATTTTTTTATTTGATACTTGATGAATTACCAGCTGGATTACCCCCGATGGAGACATTTAACATCATATTGATTTGATTCCTTGAGCTACATTACCTAATCGTTCACATTATAGAATGAGTTCAAATGAACATCAAGAACTTTCTAAACAAGTATCTGAACTACTGGAAAAAGGTTTAATCCAAGAAAGTCCGAGTCCTTGTGTTGTGCCTGCTTTACTTACTCCTAAAAAAGATGAAACTTGGAGAATGTGTGTAGATAGTTGAGCTATAAACAAAATAACAATCAAATACCGATTTCCAATTCCTAGACTGGATGACATGCTGGATATGTTAAGTGGTGCTAAAATTTTCTCAAAAATTGATTTGAAAAGTGGGTATCATCAAATAAGAATTAGACTTGGAGATGAATGAAAAACTGCTTTTAAAATCAAAGAGGGCTTATATGAATGGCTTTTTATGACTTTTGGTTTGTCTAACGCTCCGAGTACTTTCATGTGAACAATGAATCATGTTTTACGATCTTTTATTGGAAAATTTATGGTTGTATATTTTGTTGACATTCTGATTTATAGCATTCGTCCATCTGAACACCTTTTTCATGTTAAATAGATTCTGAAAACTTTGAGAGAACAGAAGCTATACATCAATTTAAAGAAATGCTCTTTTATGACTTCGAGTTTGACATTTTTGGGTTATATTATATCTGCTAAAGGAATCAAAGTAGATCCCGTGAAAGTCGAAGCAATAAAAAGTTGGCCTGTTTCTAAGAATATCAGAGAGGTAAAAGGGTTTGATGGGTTAGCATCTTTTTTTCATCGATTCGTTAAGAATTTCAGTACTGTTACTGCTCCCATCACTGACTGTTTGAAAAAAGGAACTTTTAAATGGACCCCCGAGGCTGACATTACTTTTTAATTGATCAAATAAAAAATGAGTCAAACTCCTATTCTTAGCTTACCAAATTTTGAAAAAGTTTTTGAAGTTGATTGCATGTTGGTATTGGTGCTGTTTTAAGTCAAGAAGGAAAGCCTATTGCATATTTTAGTGAAAAGATAAATGATGTTCGATCTCAATATTCTACTTATGACTTGGAATTTTATGCCATTGTTCAAGCTTTGAAATTCTGGAGATGCTATCTGATTCAAAGAGAATTTATTTTGAATACTAATCACGAGGCTTTATGATTTTTGGGATCACAAAAAATCTGAACAAAAGACACGCCAAATGGGTTTTTTTTTTACAAGAATACACTTTTCATATCAAACATAAAATTAGAGTTTTTAATAAAGTTGCTGATGCTTTAAGCCGAATATCTCATATGTTGATAACTGTTTTTCCGACTGTTACTTCTTTTGATTTTTTGAAAGACACTTATGCAAATGATTCTGATTTTGAAAATATTTGGAATGCTTGTTGTGCTTCTGGGACTGATCCTTCTGCTCAATTTGTTATACATCAAGGTTTCTTATTTAATGGAATTAGACTTTGCATATCAAAAAGTTCTTTGAGAGAACAACTTGTGAAAGAATTGCATAGTGGAGGTTTGGGAGGACATTTTGGGCAAGGAAAAACAATTGCTTTAGTTGAAGAAAAGTATTTCTGGCCCCACATGAGAAAAGACATTGCTAAATTAGTAAAACAATGCAAGGTGTGTCAAGCTTTTAAAGGAACTACACAAAATTCTGGTTTGTATACTCCTCTGCCTATTCCAAACAAACATTGGGAAGATATTTCTATGGATTTATTTTAGGCTTACAAGTTACTTTTCGAAAATATGACTCTGTTTTTGTGGTAGTAGATCGATTCAGTAAAATGACACATTTTATTCCTTGCAAGAAAACTTCTGATGCTTCTCGTATTGCTAGTTTATTTTTTAAAGAAGTTGTTCGTTTGCATGGTATTCCTCGAACTTTTACTTCTGATCACAACACTAGGTTTTTAAGTCATTTTTGGAGAACTCTGTGGGAAAAAACTTAGAACTACTCTTCAATTTAGCAGTGCCTATCATCCTCAAACCGATGGGCAGACTGAGGTAGTAAATCGAAGCTTGGGAAATTTGTTAAGATGCCTTGCTGGAGAAAAACCATCTCAATGGGATTTAGTGTTGCCTCAAGCTGAGTTTGCATATAATAATTATGTTAATCGCTCTACTGGCAAAACTCCATTTGAAATTATTTATGGGCAACCTATTCCTCACATTCTGGATAGAAATTCTTTATCTCTTCCTAAAAAAACTAGTGCTGAGGCTTTTGAAACATTTGATCATATAAAAACTGTCCAACAACAGGTTTTTGAAAAACTTAAGAAGGTTACTGCTAAATATAAGACTGAAGCTGATAAACATCGAAAAGAAGCAAATTTCAATGAAGGTGACTTAGTGATGGCTTACTTTTGTCGCCAAAGGTTTCCTGTTGGCACTTTTAAAAAGTTAAGTAGAAAGAAATTTGGTCCATTTCGTGTGATTAAAAAATTAGGTGCTAATGCCTATTTGTTAGATTTACCAGATACTATTGGCACTTCACCTGTTTTTAATGTTTCTGACTTGTCTTTGTATGAAGGAGATTCTGACGATTTTATAGATATTGAAACTTTACCACTCTCTGCTCCTTTGGTAAAGTCTTAAGATCAAATCGAAGATGTTATTGATGTGAAGGTTATTCAAATGAGGCATGGAGAGCACAAAAAGTTTTTGGTTAAATGGAGCAATCGGCCATTGACTGACTGTACCTGGATTAATGCTGCTGATTTAAAAAAGAAAAACTGGGAGCTTTATGAGAGAGTTGCTGATACGTTCTCATCAGGAGATGAGAATTTTCCACCAGGGGAGAATTGATGCTATCAATAAATAATGTACTTTTTATTTATGTTTGGACAATAGTATATTTTATTTTATTTTCTTTTTTAGCTATCCAATGATGGGAAAGCATCCAATGATCATGGTAGGTAGTGCATATGGCTTGGTAGACCTTTGGTTTGCTGGCTCGATTGGTCCCTGGCTACTGGTGGTTCACGGGTTGGCTGTTTTGGAGCATTCGGTATTGAGCTTATTCTCTAAGTTGCTTGAGCTGAAGTTTAGCAGCTCTTTAATTCTCAAAAGGTACCTTATTATGAAGTTTACTTTTGGAGTGGCCTTATCCCTTCCCCTTCCCCTTTCTTCTTGTCTCTTGGGAATCCGTGGCTTATATTTATTGGGAGATGACTTCTATGCATAAGAATTTATGTTGGGATGCTTTACCTCTTGGGATCTCACGGCTGGGCTCCTTCTTCTGTGATTGTCCCTCGTTTCCCGTGGCTGTGACTCTCGGTCCGTGTGGTTTCCTCGTCTCCCGTGGCTGTCTCCTTGGTTCCTGGTTTGGATGTTTTTCCGTGAGCTTGGGGGGAAGATTCCTATGCTTAATGCTTTGGTTATAATGAAAAAAATTAAAGTCTTATGGCTCTTGGCATTCCTCTCTCTTGCCTATAAATATGAGAAAATGTTGTGAAGAGAAGGGAGTTGATATTTGTGAGTATATTTGCTATTAACCTGCGGGTTTATTCGGAAATCCTGCGGGCTCTTTCCAACCTTCTTTTCTCATCCCCTCCGGAAATCCTGTGGGCTCTTTCCACCCTTTCTTCTCGGGCTTCAAATCTCTTCGTCTCTCGGCAAGTGCCACTCCATCTGTATCCTTCTTCTCAAAGTAAAGCAACTTTAGGGTGTCGTATCAAAGTTGATTTGAAGCATCTATTGAAGAAATTGGACAATCTTGCAGTTGTGGACCATCGGTTTGCTAGTTCTATGCACTTTACTTATTTAACCTACAAATTCGATGCATGTGAGGAACCCACTCTAACGGTTGTCTGAGGATAGCATCTTTTTAAATTTCTTTATTTCTTTAAAATCTCCTAGCATCTTTTGTTGTGTTTGTCAAGTTTTGGGTCGTTTGCGTTTATTTAATAAAGTTTATTTTAAGTTCTACTCATTGTGTCAGTTTTCTTCTTTTGTGTCTGCATCAAACCTTGACCTACGTCCACTCCTTGGAGGCACCCTCCAAGTATTGCACTAAACTAAGTGTCTCTCCTTTAGCCCCTATAGCTAGGCGGAGAAGCCCTTTCAAAATCACTTCCATCTTCCCCGGTGCGATGGAGTCACCGGGTCCTTTGACACCAAAGAGATCTTCTTCTTTGGTGTTCTTCCCTCAAGATAAGCCTTGAATCCAATGATATTAAGATGCAAGCCTGCCAGAGCAACCGTGTAGAATCCCCCTCCACACTCCCTTGAGTCCCCCCTCACAGGATCCTCCCTCTCTCAGACTTCACTCGTTCCTCTCTCCCTTTCAAGCTCTCTCTTCAAGTTACCCCCAAAAGAATGAAGCTAAATGGCTGCCAAAGACACTTACAAAGTGCCTTTGCAAAGCTTAAATAAAAGATCTCAAAAAGAGCTTATTAATGCAACTTGCCGACTTTATCGTCCAGTACTATTAGTGCAATTTAAGCCCAATCAACCGGAACAATTTGAGGCAATTAGAAGAAATTTATTCATATCATCCAGGATGATAAATATATCGTCCAGGAAGATAAATATATCATCCTGGGCAATCAGTACAAATTGTGGAATATCGTCATGAATATCGCCCTAAAAACAGCTACCGATGTCCAATCGTCCAGCGCATCGGCCCGAACGATCCTGCAATTGTCCAGGACGATTTGATCGTGCAATCAAGTCATAATTGTTTTCCTTAAATACCAGATTAATTTAGGAAAAATTTTCCTAGATCATCCTGGACGATATTTTATAGCCTAGACCGATCCCTTGGACGATGTCAAAAAATAAGTAATTCCTAAATAGATATGGCGGCAGATTCTTTCTATTTTGAGCCTATCATCCTGGCCGATATAAAATCGTCCAGAATGATGTGTTTTATGAAAGTTACCTTAATAAGGATGCCCTAATTAGAATTTCTATTTTTGAACCGATCGTCCAGGATGATATGAATATCATCCCGGATGATGTTAGCAAAAATAGTAAACTCTAGGGAATAGTCAGAAAATCTTCCAAGTTACAAAGCATCAAGAGCCACACCAAATACAATAGACTGAAGAAAGGAAAAGGGATACAAACTGACTCAGACCTAATCTATCCAATCTTAAGCTGGTTCCAAATTGCAGACTGATAGTGTGGACCTGAAATGTCAGTAGATAAGGCAGTCGTAGAGAAATAAAAGTATTTGCTATCATCAAAACCATAAATCATGAAAATAGATCCGCAACAATTTAAAAATCTTTCCCAAATTAATCTTGAAAATTAATCAATTGAATCAAGCTTAATTAACTATTAAGATCAAATGGTATGATTCATATTATAAGCTGGAGTACGATAAGGGTAGTTGGATTTTTTATTGGAGTGGTGAAATGTGCAGAGATCAAAAAGAACACCAACAGTGAAAGCACTCTACTAGGCCGACACTGACATTGAGAGATGAAAGTTATGGGAGCAAATGGGATTAGATTTCTCAGTACTCCTAGCCATAAATGATGGATTTTTCTTGGCTATTCATGAAACCTAAGAGGCGGATGAATAATCATCTAGTTTTGAAAGAAATCAAAGAATTTCTGGTAATCCGGCAAGATCAATTCATTCTTTTTTCTCTAATAGATGGTCTAACTTCATCTGGATTTGAATCCTATTGAGAGGTCCACAACCACTAACCTCCAAGAGAGACATACCAACATATAAGGGTAAAACCCTAGGATGCATTATTAACCTATCATATAATTAATACATGAAACTATAACTCGAGACCAAACGGTCCTTGACGTTACATTTCACAGTATAAAATATGACAAGAGGCGCATAGCGAATGTTAGTAAGATAATAATTGACATATTAAATATGCTTCAGCATATCAGCGAAGGTCGATTGACAAATATGATGTTTGAACTATGATTCAAATGAACTAATCATATTGTATAGCCCTATGATCGTACTTGACGATCAATAGAAAATTTTGAACTGATTGTATAGTGCAACATTCATTATATAGTACTAAGGGAAAATCAAACTAATTATATAGTGTGATCTTCATATCATATTTTACTAACAGAGACGGTTATATTAAAAATTAGGGTTTTTTTTTATCCTTGTATTTAAACAACTCTTATTTCATTTAAAGAGGTCTTTGGCAGTCAAGGGGCTTGCTTGAGTCTTTTGTGAGAGAGAGTTTGAAAGGTGTTGTTGAGAGAGAGTGTAAATAACCTTGTGGGATCAAAGGAGTATGTAAGAGAGGGTCTACACATTGTTACTTCAACCAATATTCATCTTCTTCCTCCATAGGTCAAAGTTTTACTTGAGGAAAACTTTGGGAAGAACCTTTTAGAGTCAAAGGGCCACCAGCAACTCCGTCGCACTGTTGGTGAAAAGGATTTGACTTCTCCACCACATTGTTGGTGAAAGGGATTCAGCTACTTCATGACACCATTGGTGAAAGGGATTCAAATACTCCACCACCAGTTTGGTGGAAGAGATTCTTGTAAAGGCTTCTCTATCTTCTATGGCGGTAAAAGGAGAGACTCTAAAATATTTAGTGCAATACCTGAAGATGGGGACTACGGGGAGTGGAATAGGTCAAGTTTGACCAAACCACTATAAATCAAGTGTGTTTATTCTTGTTTGTAGTACTTTATTTTTTTCATTTTTATTTTCATACATGTTTACCTTCTTGCAAATCCGAGTTAAAAACTTTGTGATTATTTTTAGATTTAAGTTTTATTAGCAAACAAAAGAAATAAAAATCTAAAAAATTAATATTTAGTTTGCTATAAAATCAAAGTAAAAAAATTAGTATTCGATTTTTCTTATTATTCGCTTCCACTTGAGAAAATCTATTTTAACATGTTATAGCTATGAATTTGGTCTAAGATTTTCAAAGAAGAGATTTTTGAAAAATAAAATCTTAAAACACCAATTTTCCCCCCTCTTGGTATGCCATTATAGTTCAAGTAGTCTAACAATAAAAAATTGAAATTTTAATTAGTATCAGAATGGGTTCTCCGAATTCGTGGTTTAAAAACCCTGAGAAAAGATCTATGGCACAATTTGAGAATAAAAATATTTCCCAAATTAATCTTGAAAATTAATCAATTGTATCAATCTTAATTAACTATTAAGATCAAATGGTATGATTCATATTATAAGCTGGAGTACAATAAGGGTAGATGGATTTTTAATTGGAGTGGTGAAATGTGCAGAGATCAAAAAGAACACCAACAGTGAAATCACTCTACTAGGCCGACACAAACATTGAGAGATGAAAGTTATGGGAGCAAATGGGATTAGATTTCTCAGTACTCCTAGCCAAAAATGATGGATTCATGAAACCTGAGAGGCGGATGAATAATCATCTAGTTTTGAAAGAAATCAAAGAATTTCTGGTAATCCGGCAAGATCAATTCATTCTTTTTTCTCTAATAGATGGTCATAACTTCATCTGGATTTGAATCCTATTGAGAGGTCCACAACCACTAACCTCCAAGAGAGACATACCAACATATAAGGGTAAAACCCTAGGATGCATTATTAACCTATCATATAATTAATACATGAAACTATAACTCGAGACCAAATGGTCCTTGACGTTACATTTCACAGTATAACATATGACAAGAGGAGCATAGCGAATGTCGGTAAGATAATAATTTACATATCAAATATGCTTCAGCATACCAGCGAAGGTAGATTGACAAATATGATGTTTAAACTATGATTCAAATGAACTAATCATATTGTATAGCCCTATGATCGTACTTGACGATCAGTAGAAAATTTTGAACTGATTGTATAATGCAACATTCATTATACAGTACTAAGGGAGAATCAAACTAATTATATAGTATGATCTTCATATCATATTTTACTAACAGAGACGGTTATATTAAAAATTAGGGTTTTTTTTTATCCTTGTATTTAAACAACTCTTATTTCATTTAAAGAGGTCTTTGGCAGTCAAGGGGCTTGCTTGAGTCTTTTGTGAGAGAGAGTTTGAAAGGTGTTGTTGAGAGAGAGGGTAAATAACCTTGTGGGATCAAAGGAGTATGTGAGAGAGGGTCTACACATTGTTACTTCGGCCAATATTCATCTTCTTCCTCCATAGGTCAAAGTTTTACTTGAGGAAAACTCTGGGAAGAACCTTTTAGAGTCAAAGGGCCACCAGCAACTCCGTCGCACTGTTGGTGAAAAGGATTTGACTTCTCCACCACATTGTTGGTGAAAGGGATTCAGCTACTTCATGACACCATTGGTGAAAGGGATTCAAATACTCCACCACAAGTTTGGTGGAAGAGATTCTTGTAAAGGCTTCTCTATCTTCTATAGGGGTAAAAGGAGAGACTCTAAAAGATTTAGTGCAATACCTGAAGATGGGGACTACGGGGAGTGGACATAGGTCAAGTTTGACCAAACCACTATAAATCAAGTGTGTTTATTCTTGTTTTTAGTACTTTATTTTTTTACATTTTTATTTTCATACATGTTTACCTTCTTGCAAATCCGAGTTAAAAACTTTGTGATTATTTTTAGATTTAAGTTTTATTAGCAAACAAAAGAAATAAAAATCTAAAAAATTACTATTT
>JACXSL010000815.1:0-7500 GCA_019514585.1 Dendrobium officinale
GATCTAGAGGACCAAAGAAGAATGGAGAACATTCGAGAGGTGGATATGGAGAATCTTTGAGTAAACCTATGACTGGAAAGTCGAAAGGAAAAACTCGGGACGCAGGAAAGACGGGATCAGAGGGATCATCGGAAGGCCACTGGGAGGTCAAGCCGAGCAGCTTGGATCTAAAAATGGCAATGCCGATAGCTAAGATCGGTGGTCAGATGCGTACGAGTGCTATGAAGAGGGAGGATTCTCCTCCTAATTTGAAGATGGAGCTGGTGCCGACCTCGGAAGTGAATATGATGATTAGTCTAACCTTTGTTGGGACGGATTCTTTAATGGAAGTGGAAGGTCTACAATCAATGTTGGAGAATATTGTACATATCTGGAAGAGATGTTTGATGTTGATGCGGCTATGCCTGGTCGGACTGGTGTGATGAAGATTGTAATTGAACAGTTCTTGTTGAGCGATGATCCTTTAATCGGATCTGACTGCATGATGGAGGTTAGTGCTAACTTCAATGACCAGAACATTGGTGTTATGGACATTGCTGGTAGCAATGAGAATAGTCCTGTTCTGGTGAGTGAATCAACTATGGTTGAGATGATAGGGGTGAATGAAGTAGAGGCTGGTTCTGTTGGATTGAGCAATCTGCGAAATAGCTCTCTAAGTGATTGTGGGAATGCTTCTTCAGTTAGTAGCTCGGTGAATCTGGAGAATGCGAAGGGACAGGCTTCGGTACAATTTGAGAATAGAGTTCCTCTATTCTCTTGTGGAGTGAGCAACGCTTGGAGGAAGCCTGAGCATATTCCGATCCAACATCCAGAGGAGATAAATGCGCTATCGAATGATGGGATCTCTATTGATCTCAACATGGAGGTTGTTAAGGCGAATGTGGCCAAATTGGAAAGAGCTGTTGTAGGGAAAATTCTGGGCAGGAGAGCTTCGTATTTTTTCTTGAAGTTAGAAATCCAGCATCAGTGGGGACATTTTGGGGAATTTCAACTAACAACTCTGGGACATGACTGTTTTGTTTGTGTTTTTGGATCGATCGAAGCCAGGAATGCAGTGTTATGCTGTAGTCCTTGGTTCATCGGAGGTAATATTTTTGGGCTGGATAGATGGACGTCGAGCTTCTCCCTGGAGTCGATGGAAGGATTATCCTCTCCGGTCTAGATTTGTCTTCCAAATCTTCATCTCCAGTATTGGGATGATTTAAATATCGCCAGAGTTGCGTAAAAGATTGGCGTGCCTCTATAGATCGATGCACAGACTGGAAATTGGGGTAGAAGAGAATACGCCCGGGTGTGTGTTCGTATGAATCTGGCCAAGAAACTTCAACCTGGGATTTGGGTTAATGGCATGAATGGGAGGTTCTACCAAAAGGTAGAATATAAAGGAATTGGGCTATTGTGTTATGGCTGTGGGAAAGTGGGGCATCGGAGGGAGTTTTGTCCATCTAGAGCTAGCGGACAAGGGGAGTATGTGGTCAAAAGAGCAGGGGAACAATCAAAGCAAGTTGGTGCGGGTGAATGTAGTTCTACCTAGAATTTGAGTAGTGGTGGGAGATTGGACCCTTTACAACCCAAGAAGAATGATTTATCTGTTGTTAAAACAAAGGGTGGAAGCAAAGGCAAAATGGTTGGCAGCAACGATAAAGGAGGGAGTGTAGATGCACAAGATGAACTGAACAGGGTAAAGTTAATACGGATGAAGGATCGCAGGAAATTGAGGATCATTTGGGTCCTTGGATTCAAGTACCCCCAAGACGGAGGAGAAACACACGATCACAAGGCAGGAACAAGGAGAATATGGGTGATAAATAGAACTTCAATTTTCCTAAGCAAGTGGACTTGAATAAGGTTCAAGTGCCTGATAGTATGTTGAAGCACAGTCAGAAACAGAACAGGATGGGTTCTAAGCAGCGGTTGCCATTCACGGTTGGAATAAGAATGGCTAACAGAGCCAATGCTCTGAAGGAGCTTAATCAATTGGGACCTATTCTGGAGGTTCCCAGGAAAAGAAAAAAGGAGATAATGGAAGCTACTTGCTCGATTTTGGTGGAGGATCTAGGCGGCGGGGACGCTTCCCCTTTTGTTGCTTAATGTCTTCCATCATTATTTGGAATTGTAGGGGTGCTCGAAAGAAACAAACTGGGCATTACTTGCGGAGCCTAATTGGCAACAATGAGGTTTGTTTTATTGGATTAGTTGAAACCATGGTTGAGAACTTTGGTCAAATGGATGATAATAGGTTGGTTGGTGGAGATTGGGATTATCTTCATTGTCCAGCTGTTAGTAATTCAGGTGGTTTTCTTGTCCTGTGGAAGAAGGTTGTTATGAAATTTGAGATCATGGCTACTGATGAGCAAGTGTTGATTGGTAAGGTGATGTTACCTAACCTACAGGAATGGATTGTGGCAGTGTTGTATGCCAAGAAGGAATATCATGCGCGCCGTAGTCTTTGGAATGTGGTTGGCAACTTCATTAATGGGAACCTCCCAGTGATTGTGGGAGGGGACTTTAACTATTGCTTGGATCAGAGTGAGAAGAAGGGTGGACAGAGATACAAGTACACAGTGGGAGCTCAAGAGATGTCTACTTTTCTAGTTGATAATGACCTGCATGACCTGGAATTTTTTTGGGCCGAGATACACCTGGTCTAATAATAAGACTGGGAATAGAAAAATCTAGGTCAGGCTAGACAGAATCTTGATGAATTCGGAGGGTCTTCGGCTTGCTCCTATGGCTACTGTTAAGCATCTAATTAGACTGGCATCTGACCACTGTTCGTTGCTTCTTTGTTTAGCTCCCACATTACAGAAACCTGAAGGTAGATGGCTTAGATTTGAAGACATTTGGATGACCTATCTGGTTACTTGGAAGATTGTGTGGAAGAATTGGACTAAGCAAGACTATGGGCAACCTGCGGATGTATTGAACAAGAAATGCCATAGAACTTTGAGGGCTCTATTTTTTTGGAGCCGTAATCGATTGAAGGAATTGAGAGAACTCAAGAATTCGTTTGAGGCACACATGGAGGAGCATCAGGTTATTGAAAGCAGTGCAAGAGGGATCATTGAAGAGGAGGAGCAGGAGATGAGGAGGAAGGCAGTTGAATTGAAATCTACTATGGCGATTATTGCTACTTAGTGGAGACAACGGGCCAAAACTAGGTGGATTGAGGAAGGTGATGCTAATTCACATTTCTTCCATGCTATGACATCGGCGTGTAGGCGTGGCAACAGGATTGGGGAAGTTCTGAATTCAAATGGGGAACGTGTTGTTGAACCGAAAACTATTCAAGATGAATTTATGAACTTCTTTATGAGAAAATGGAGAGACAGACAAGTTTGTATGGATCATTGGCCGGATTTTCAGAGCAATGACAAAGTTTCTGATTTTATGATTGAAGGCTTGGAGGCTGCCATCACAGAGCAAGAGATACAGAAAGCTGTATTCTCTATGGGGAAGAATAGAGCACCAGGAGTTGATGGTATTACGTCTTCTTTCTTAAAATTCTATTGGGAAATTATTAAAAAGGATGTATTTCATGCTATTTTACATTTCTTTAACTCTAACTCCATGAGTGAAAGCTGGAAGGATACTATGGTGATTTTAATTCCTAAGATGGACAATGCTGATTTGCCATCCAAGTATAGGCTTATAAGCCTATGCCAATCTTTTTACAAGATTGTTGCCAAGATCTTGATCAACTAGATGAAGCCAGTGCTGGAGAAGGAAGAGCAGGGGGATTTTGTTCCAGGTAGATCCATCTCTAGCCACGAGTTGGTTGCTCAAGAAGTTATGTGCAAATTTCAGAACTCTCTTCAGAAAACTGGAATGATGGCACTCAAGGTGGATATGGAGCTGTGTCAACCTAGGGAGCAAGGGGGACTTGGATTTCACTGCCTTGCTTTATGGCAGAGTTCCCTGAGAGCACGTTTGGCGTGGGAGGTTCAGCAAAATGACAATTCTCTATTGAGAAAGGTTGTCTTACCTAAATATGGGGCTAATATTTGGTGTTACAAGAAGGGAAGACATGTGTCTATATCCTGGAAGGTGATCCTAGATGGTGCTGCGGCCCTTCATCCCATTCTCAGGTGGAAAATTGGAGATGGCCACCAGGTGGATGTGCTGAATGATAAGTGGATCTTGGATAGGAACATTGCTCGCTGGCCTTCCTTTGTGAATGTGGCTGAGCTTGAGGATGCTAATGTAAGTAAATTGTTAGACAGCTCTTTACAGTGGAATAGGGATATGGTGGAGAATTGCTTTGGGAAAGTCATGGGACAATGTATCATGGAGATTAATACGAATAATGAGAATGGATGTGATTATCCTGTACTCCTCTATTCACGGGTTGGGAAGTCTTTGGCTGCAATGGCTTATCATGAGAAGATTGATATGGAGGCTTACCAATTTCATTGGTTACATAGACTGAACCTGCATCCTAGGGAAAAATTTTTCTGGTGGAGATTGCTGAGAAATGGGATTCCAACGGCGAAGTGGTTATTTTGCAGGGGACTAGCCGAATCCCCACTGTGCCTATGGGGATGTAATGAGGAGGAGACTATTGACCACTACACTACGAGGTGTGTTAAACTGAAATAGGTTTTTTGCACTCTTGAGAAGTGGGGATTTCGTATGCCATTAGTCAATTCTTTATTGGAGTTAATGAGGGAGATCTTTAATACGATTGATAAGAATCTGTGTATGGGTAGATTGTACTGCTATGCTGTTTATCAACTATGGCGTGCAAGGAATGACTTGAAGCATACCAGAACTTGTAGATCTCCTACTATGATTGCTGCCACGGTGTTGTCGCTGCTACGAAGACATATTGTTCGCCTATTCTGGAGCAATGGGGTACCAACCAGTCCTTGGGGCTGCCTTCCCATAAACTTTGGTGCCCTCCCCCTCCAGGGTGGTTGAAATTCAATGTGAACACTTCCTTGAGACCTTCTAATCGCGTTGGCTTGGGTATTATTGCCTGGAATCATGTTGGTGCAGTTATTTTTTATGCTGGAAGGTGCTGTGAACATTGGGATGCAATGTATGCAGATATTATGGCGGCTGAAGCTATTCGTGAGCTGTTGGAGGAATGGATGTTTGAGCTTGAAGGAATCATCATAGAGGGAGACTGCACTAATGCCATTAGATGGATGCATTTTTAAGTAAAGGAATTTTTTTTTTTTATCGATCGGTCAGAATAAAGTCCATTACTTACATTGATGGACCGGATCTTTCTTCTTAATGGAGTTTAAATAGGTTTTTTCAGTTTATACCCAGGACAAAAGTAACCGGCCGGCTGACTTCTCGTGCTCGGCTTGCTCTTGATGGTAGTTTTCTTTTCCATGATGTAAATTCGGAGATTAGAGAATTCCCCTGACCTCAGTTGTCTTTGTTGAGGGTGGATAGAGATAGATAGGGTAATGAGAGAATTTTTTCCTTTGATTGTTAATTGTAACTAGTTTTCGTTTAATTATTTTAATGCAAATGCAGATATTCAGCTCTTGCTCTCCCCTCTCTTCTCTCTCTCTCTCTCTCTTCTATCTCTTTCTCTCTTGCTCTCTTCTCTCTCCTCTCTCTCTCTCTCTTCTCTCTCTCCTCACTCTCTCTTCTCTCTCTCTTTCTCTTCTCTCTCTCTCTCTTGCTCTCATCTTCTCTTCTCTCTTCTCTCTTCTCTCTCTTTCTCTCTCTCTCTCTCTCTCTCTCTCTCTCTCTCTCTCTCTCTCTCTCTCTCTCTCTCTCTCTCTCTCTCTCTAGCTCTCTCTTCTCTTTCTTCTCTCTCTCTCCTCTTCTCTCTCATCTCTCAATCTCTCTCTCTCTCTCTTCTCTCTCTCTCCTCTCTCTCTCTCTCTCTGTCTTGCTCTCTCTCTTCCCTCTCTCTAGGCCCTCTCTCTATTATTCTAACTTGCTCTCTCACTTCTTTGCTCTCTCTTGTTCTCCCTCTCTCTCTCTCTCTCACTCATCTCTCTCTCTCTCTCTCTCTCTCGCTTGCTCTCTCTCTCTCTTGCTCTCCCTCTCTCTCTTGCTCTCTCTCTTCTTTCTCCCTCTCTCCCTCTCTCTCTTGCTCTCCATCTCTCTCTTTTTCTCTCACCATCTCTCTAGCCCTCTCTCTCTATCTTGTTGTCTCTTGCTTCTCTCTCTCTCCTGCTCTCTCTCTCCTCTCTCTATCCTTCCTCTCTCTCTCTCCCCCTCTCTCTAGCAATCTCTTCTTATTCTCTCTTGCTTCTCTCTCTCTCTATGGTCTCTCTCTCTCTCTCTCTCTTCTTGCTATCTCCTCTCTCTGTTTCTGCTCTCTCTCTCTCTTTCTCTCTCTCACTCTCTTCTTGCTCTCTTCTATCTATCTTTCCCTCTCTCTAGCCTCTCTCTCTCTCTCTAACTCTTGCTCTCGCTTTTCTCTCTAGTTTTCTCACCTCTTCTCTCTTCTCTACCTCTTCTCTTCCTTTCTCTATTCTTGCTCTCTTTCTCTTTCTTTCTCTCTCTCTCCCTCCTCTCTCTCGCTCCCTCTCTCTCTCTCTTCTCTCCCTCTCTCTCTCTCTTCTTTCTCTCACTCTCTCTCTCTCTCTCTCTCATCTCTCTCATTCCTCTCTCTCTCTCTCTCTCTCTCTCTCTCTCTTTATCTCTCTCTCTCTCATTCTCCCTCTCTCTCTCCCTCTCTCTCTCTCTCTCAATCTCTCTCTCTCTCTCTCTCTGATTCATAAATTCAAGGTGTCCAAGGCTGCTAGGGGTTTCTTTGCCTTGAAAGTGGACATGGAACAAGCATACGACAAGATGAGCTGAGGACATTGGAGATTGTGTTAAGTCGTATGGGTGTTCCCTCGAGGTTCTGTGCGTGGGTGCTTAGCTGTGTGATGTGTCTGAAGTTCTCTATTCTCTTCAATGGCAAACTTTCGAATTTGATCACTATTGAGTGTGGTTTTCGGCAGGGGTGCCCGCTCTTACCCTACCTGTTTATCCCATGCTCCGAGCTGTTGCCTGCCCATTTCAAGCAGAATTTTAAGGAGATGGGGGTTCCCATTTGTTTGGGGGGGACCTCCTGTCTCCCACTTCCTTTATGCTGAAAATGTTCTCTATTTTGCAAGTGCATCCTTGGTGAATATTCAAAAAATTGTTTCCATCCTGATTGATTATTATTCGTGGACGGGACAAAGGGTCAACCAGATGAAATCGACGGTCTTATTCAGCAAATGGACCCCTACGATGGCTAAATCCCGATTGGCTAAGCTCCTTGGCTGCTGCAAAGTTAATGAGTTGGAATACCTGGCGCTTAAACTTACTATGAGAAGACTCACTAGACTGGATTTTGCACCGCTGGTCTAGAGAGTGCGGGACCATACGCTAAGCTGGGGAATCATGTATATCTCTATGGCTGGGCTGGTGACATTGATTAACTCGGTTTTGTTGACGTCCTCTATTTTTCTGATGACTCATACTATCATCCCTAAGGCAGTTCTTAATGACATTGAAAAGCTTTGTCGGAACTTTTTTTGGGACAAGGACTCTGAC
>JACXSL010000815.1:12500-15000 GCA_019514585.1 Dendrobium officinale
GGCAACTTGTGCAGGATAAATGGAAGGTGCAAGATACAGGAACTTAAGCATCCAAGCTGCAGAAAAAATGTCAAAGATCCATGAAGGCTCTATTCTTTTGGAGCAAAAACAAAATAAAAAGGCTAAATTAGTTAAAGGAGGAGTTAGATGGGGAAATTAGAATTCTGCAGGAACTTGAATGCTCGCCTGCTGGGCTCTCTAAGGCTCAAACCGAATCTTTGAGGTATAAGGTGCAGCTGTTGAAATCCACCTTGGCTAGAATTATGACATGGTGGAGTCAGCGAGCTAAGGTGCGTTGGATTGAGGAAGGGGATGGGAATACCCGTTTCTTTCGCACTATGGCATCGGCCAGGCTGCGGTCCAATTTCATTGAGCAACTGAATTACCCGAACGGGCAGCCGGCTACGAAGCAAACAGAAATTCTAAGACTGGTCTACGGTTTCTTTGCGCAGAAATGGAACGAAAACCTAATTACCGAAGCTGGATGGCCCTCATTGAATTCTCAGCTAGCTTGCAAAGATCGGTTTGCTGGGCTGTTGGTTGGGGAGGTAACCCATGATGAAATTTGGCTTGCGGTCAGGTCTTTGGGGTCGAACCGTGCACTAGGAAGGATGGTGTAATGGCTTCTTTCTTCAAGGCATTTTGGGACATTATCGGCGAACAAGTGAACCTGGCATGTCTGGAGTTCTTCTCAATAGGGCAGATGGAGCCGATGTGGAAGGAGACGGTGGTGGTTCTCTTGCCTAAAACTAATAATTTGAATCACCCATCCAATTTCAGGCCGATTAGTTTGTGATAAATAATCTACAAAATTGTTGTCAAGGTCCTAGTCAACCGCATCAAAGGCATTTTACCCACCGGCATTTCTGAGGAACAGGCAGCGTTGGTGCATGGGATGTCGATCTCCGACCACTATTTGCTGGGGCAGGAGATTATGAACAAGTTCAAGGTCTGCAAATCTTCTAAGGGATGGATGGCTATGAAAGCAGATATGGAACAAGCCTATGACAAAATGAGCTGGAGAACTCTGGAATTGGTACTGTTGAAGATGGGCTTCCCTCAAAGGTTTCAATTGTGGGTGCTAAGTTATGTGTTAGCGCCTCGCTTTACTATCCTGGTGAATGGTATGCTCACGGAAGAGATTACAGCTGGTTGCGGATTCCGGCAAGGCTGCCCGCTATCTCCTCACCTTTTCATTCTGTGTTCGGAGCTTCTGTCAATGCATTTTTGACAAAACTACCAGGAGCTTGGAGTGCAGATCCGGGGGGGGGGGCCTCTTGTGCCCCACCTTCTTAAGGCTAATGATGCTTTATTTTTTGCAGGTGCCACCATCCCCAACGTAAGGAAGTTTTTGACCATTCTTGAGGACTATTGCAGGTGGACGGGGCAGCGGATCAACAAAAATAAATTGGCAATCCTGTTCAGCAGACTTGTGCCCTCTTCTTGTAAACATCGCCTCGCTAGGCTTGCTGGTTGCCGCAAGGTTGATGAAATGGAATATCTTGGGTTGAAATTGGTGATGCGAAGATTGACGAAGGCAGACTTTGGCCCCCTCCTGCAGAGATTGCATAGACACACGCTAGCATGGGGGATGCAGCATCTATTGTTAGCGGGAAGAATTACATTGATCAACTCAGTATTACTCCCGTTATCGGTATTCGCGGTGACCCATACGCTTGTTCCCCGGGGCGTTCTTGCTAAGGTGGAAAGAATATGTAGTCGATTCTTGTGGGACAGAGACTCAAAACACAAAAGCCTGCACTATGCTGCATGGGGAAGCCTCACCCGGCTGAGGCACCTGGGCGGTCTCGGCTTCCATGCCAGCCGCATCTAGGATGGTCCATTGCGGGCCAGAATTGCTTAGGATTTCTTAGTTAAGCCCCAGAATTTATTTCAAAGGTGTATGAGGCATAAGTACGGGGCATGGCCTTGGCAGCAGGACCATAAATCAGGAGACTCTAGTGGATGGAAGATTATTTGCAATGGGTCTAACAGTTTGATTAACTGCGTTCATTGGAAGGTGTGTAATGGTGTTGATGTTGATGTAGTTAATCACGTGCGGATCTTGGATATTGTTATTTCGTCTTAGCCCACATTCTGCAATATCGAGAGCATTGATTGTTGTTCAGTGGGGGACTTCATCACGCCTGAGTTGAGTTGGAATCGGGCGAAGCTTGTGCAATGTTTTGGAGAACCCCTTTCCGACAGGATTAGCAAGGTAAAAATCTGGTCGGATATTGACGCAGATACGCTTGAATTAATCAAGTGCCCATTGGGTTCATCGGTTTCAGCCATCTGCTATAATTCATTGTTCCAAGGGGAAGAGGACCCGATGTGCGGAATCTTGAAGACGGGTCTGAGACCCCTTGAGCATGTGTTTTGGTGGAGAGTCTACAAGGATTTGATCCCAACCCATACCTGGCTTCACCAACGTGGCCTTGGAGCTGAGGTGCAGTGCCTGATCGGCTGCAATCAGCTTGAAGATCTGGATCACATAACA